>PISX010006834.1:0-93989 GCA_004024625.1 Mellivora capensis
AAATCATTCTTGCTGCTGTATCTTTCAGGATGACTAGAGCCTTGCTCACTAGTTCTCTCTTTATCTCTTGTCTTCAACACATCCTTTTACTTCTCTTTGCAGATTTATCTGTATTTCACCTCCTGTTCTCTGGGGTTACACTGTTTCTATTTCCCCCCACTGTGTGGGCATGTACAGTCAGTAAATTTCACTTTGTCTGCGGAAGGATCATTACAAATAAGACCCCCAACCCCCCCCAAAAAAGGCACCTCTCGCACATTTTTTCTCTTCCTTGGGGGTTCATGGCTTTCTGTGTAACTGGTTTTTAGGTGGTTACATGCCACCAGGAACTGCTGATTTTTTCAAAGTTCCACCACCCTGCAGCTCATCACTATCTTGATTTGGAAGATCATGGAATATCTGTTTGAATCCTGGATATATTTTTCTCACAGTCATCTTGCTTCCTGAAATGTCCTCTGGTAAGTTATTCTCCTATATTTTATTAGAAATTTATTGCTAGTGTTATTTTTAATAAGCTTTGTTTCAGCAATATCTCATTTTAAAGATATTTTTGTTACTTTCAGAACTCAAAGATCTATGTGACTGTTCATTAATTAGTATATTAGTTGCAATTGTGCTACTAAGATAGAGCCCACATAATGAATTATCCCATCACCTTTTACATTATTTATTTCTGTCCTCCTTTATATTACAGGTTATAGGAAACATTAACCATTCCTCCCCCCTCCCATTAATGCTTCTTGGCACACATTCTTGTGCCATTTGAAAGGTCAAATTTTATATGTTTATCTAAGAGTAAGCTTAAACCTTCTCACAATTTCAGGGTCCGAGAAAGTTCACTGGTTTCTGATCTTCAGAAGGTTGTTCAGGTCAGCATTTGTTCATTGCAAGCAATTACATGACTGAAGGAAGACTTTTGTAAAGTGTATTTTTATGGATTTAGCAGGACACTAAACACTAAAAGCCACTCTACGGTCAGAAGAAGAGTGGGAGTTTTAAGTGCACCATTTTTTTTCTTACAATATCCCAAATCACACATGAACGCATTATTTTGGGCATTGCATCTCAATCCAGGCATCATATTTAGTACATTTCTGATTTTGTCAATATAGCTGGTGAACAGCTGATTGGACACAGAGTGCTCATTTCAGAGGAAGAGTGCTATCAGAAGAAAGCACTGATTATCTGGGTTCTAATAAATTGAAAATCAGGGACAGACTTTATATAAAATATTAATTACCTCACTCTTCATACTTGTTCAACCCCCAGACTCAATTTTTAATAAGTATGTTAAAGGGTCAGTGTTTTTTGCTTTTATGAAGATTTTTTATGGGTTTACCTTTTTGATTTTACCTTTTACCATTATGATTATCATTTCCCCTTTAAGTATAGGTATGTTGAGGAACATTTAAATCTTAGCTTTTCTTCACATATTGACCAAGGACATGGTATTAATTAAATGTCAAGCCTACATGTATTGCAGTCTCTAATACATACTAAGGTTTTAGAGTTTTCTCTGTGACACCCCCTCCATTCTGCCCAGCCCCCATCAGACCAAGTTCCTGGGGTCTACATTTTCTCCTTATTGGGGTGGATGGAGGTGAGAACCTATTGTTTAAGCTTTTCTTTCTTTCCTTATGTCTTTTTTTCCTTCATTTTCTTTCTTTTTTCTTCTCTCTCTCTCTCTTTTTAAAATTTCTCAGAAAGAACTATCCCTGTCCTCATTGATGGCTGACGCGACGACCTAAGTAATGGTTTTTTAAATTGAAAAGCCCTTTTAGTTTCCAGACATAAAAGTACTCCAGCTGCAGCGTCACCCCATCCCCCAGTCTCAGGATTCAAGGGCTTTCCCCCCCGTGGCTCCCACCACCAGCCCAGCAGAGCAGGGCTGAGACTGTGGTCCGCATCACTTGGCGCCCCTCACCCGTCCCTAGTTTCTACCTGGTCTCCTTCCTAGTCTGGTCGTCCAGCCTGACAAGTGCCATCAGATGCCGCGACTCTAGTTTCAGAAACGAGGGCTTGGCATAATTCACCAATTCAAGATTCCTCTTTGGAGGACTGGTGCTATTGCGCAGGGGTGGAAGGGGTTGGGGGGTAAACACACACACACACACACACGCACACACGCGCGCGCGCGCACACACACACACACACACACACACCCAAAACGCAACTTTCAGGGCAGTCAGATCTTTTCTTCTTAACCTAGTCTACTCCAGTAAAGCCCAGCCCCACGCTGTTAGGTAAGTGCGCTTTGCTCTATTGTCGCCTGAAACTCAAGCTTGTGAAGGGGACAGTTAGGTCTGCGAGGCTGTGCCGCCAAGGACGCCTTCAGCCGAGGGCTATCAACAGGCGACCGAGCCTGGAGATTTCTCCGCAGCTCCCGGCAACGCCTAAGCCACCTGAGCGCGGGGAGCGCGGACGACAAGGTGTCCGGTTGCCTGGCTGGCCGCTGGCCCTAGGCTTGGTGCCGGGCGTGGGGACCGCGGCGCGGGCAGGGACTGGATCCCGCACTCTGCCGAGCTAGCGCGGGCTCCGCACTCAGCCCCAGCGGCTCACTGTGCTCGGGGTGGGCATTTGCAGCTCCGGTGCGTAGGGCGCGCCGGGGGGTCGCCTCCGTGCCTCACGCTCCGTTTCCAGCCTGCTTTAGGCCAAACTTGAGCAAAACCTCTTTTCTGAGAGGACTGACTTGGGAGCACTAGACTCTTATCAACGCCCTTTTGCATTTGCATTAATTTAAGTTATTTATTTATTTATTTATTTATTTATTATTTTTAATGAGCTATATACCCTAAGACTCATAAATGATGGCTTTTCAGCATGCCTGCCTCGTAAAACCATAATCGCCTTCTTCATCCCCCTGCTTAGTGGAGCTTAAGCTTGCTAACTGACTTCTCAGGCTCTGTGTTTGACTATTACTGCCGGTCATTCCCTCTCTGCCTTCACCAACTGGTCAGTCACCAACTGGTGAATCTGGGGGGAGGTGGGGTTCCGGGAGAGGAGAGCTGGGTTTCAAATTAGAGCTGGAGCTTGGAATACAAGGTTGAAGTTGAAGCGAAGAGTGAGGGTGGGAACCCTTTGGCTTATATTAGACGCACTTTCAAGTTGGGCTTTTATTTTTCTGGTTCCCTTTTTCTGGAGGTGGGGTGAGAAGCAGGAGGGGCTGGGACCGGGAGCGCTCCCCTCGGTGTCCGCCCGAGAGGGGGTGGCGCTTCCCGGCCGCGGGTTCCTGCCGGTTCCGCAGCCAAGCAGTGGCAGAGTTTAGGTCTCTGGTGGCTGTGCTCCTAGCCCCTAAGAGTTGAACCAGAGAGTGTTTTACTCTGCACCAGGTCGAGAACGTGATCAGCTTTTAGAGCAGGGACCTCCTTCTAATGGGAATCCGTTTGGGAATCGCCGGGGAGGCTTTACCTCCGAAGATGTCTGTTTCGAGCTGTGTGAGATGCCAGCCAGAGGCTTGAAAAGAGGAAGAGACTGGGGTTGCAAAATAACCCTAGTATTGCTTACAAATATTCTAGCCAGTCAAATGCATGTAAGCAAGGAGGAAAGCATCAGGGTATAAAACTGTCACAACCGCTTGGAAGACAGATTCAGAATTTTGGGACTTTTGCATGCTGTTTAGATTTGTTTGTCATCATGCCGTTAAGCAGGTAAGGACTGAATGTCTGTATTTTATTGACAATCATATAACCTGTGTGTGACCCATCCTGGGATAATTTTTCCCTGTTTCAAGCGATGGGATACATGTATTTTCAGATGGTTCTGCTATGATGCATAACTTCTTAGTATTCACGTTCGTGAACCCTTTAAATCCACTTAAGTGTTTAACTTGCATTCATTTAAATGCTTAACAATGTTACACATATCATAAACTGGGCAGAGGTGAAAGGAAGAAATGGGAAGGGTACAGAGTTGGAGGAAGGGATGCATAACCCTAATGAAGTATGTAAAATAGTAGTTGCAGAAATGCCTTGAAATAGTGCTCCTTGTTAAGGTCACAGACCTTAATATAAGGACAATTGGAGAATTATAAAGGGCATCTTGATCTAGTAATTTAATTCTGACTACTTGAGAGAAATGTTTAGTGGGTTATAGCCCTATTTCTCAATTTCAAAAAAAAAAAATCTTAGGGTAGGGGTTGGTTGGGTTTTCAAACAGGATAAGAAAAGGGCTTGCCTAAGGGTATGTTACTTGTGACCCTAATATAGAAATCTTTGGGCTGGAAAACCAGTTAGAAACTGAAAAAATAAATTAGAAAATTATAGTAAATCTTCCATAAATAAGGCTTTTTTAAATTCCAGATTTTGTAGATGTATAATATTAGCAGTCCATAAATTTCTTCTATTTAGATTAGACAGAAAACTTAATTAAAATGACAACATATTTTGAATGTATGAAGTTTTGTTATTATTATTGATAATGTTTTGCAATGTTCTGCTTACATGTTGAAGGAGTCTGTAGTCCCCACAAAATGAGGCAAAAAATTAATAAAACACAACCCTAAAACTATTCCATTTATTTCTAACACTTTCTCTTCTCCAAGAAATTGTATTCTTTAAGATTTTCTCTGGAAATATTTTTAGTGCTTACATTTATTGACGTGAATCCCCTGATCAATAATTTTTCTGCTTGTAAGGCTCACTGATAACATCTTGATAATATAACAAAGATAATTGAAACTTTAGATCATAAAATAGCAAAGTTATAGTGCTTTTCTTAAAAGGGAGTTTGAAGAAAGAGGTAGTTTCTACTTCAGTAGAGAAAGTAATTTGTCAATGAGTTCCAATTCCTCAATTCTCTTGCATTTTGCCTTCTAGAGTTTTATTGTAATGAACATGTTCAGTGTGTGTGTGTGTGTGTGTGTGTGTGAGTGTGTGTGAGAATGCCCACTTTTGGGTGGGTGGAGAACATATTTATTTAAATCTACCTTGCTTAATAATGTTTTCCACATGAAATAGACATGATACATATATGATTGATTTCATTTATCACTTAATCAGATAGAATATAATTCTAGTGCCTCATGAAATAGTTTTCTAAACTCAACATTATAATGGAGATGTAGGCTCTTTAAATATAAAATACAGTATATCTTGGTTTTCTTCATGCAAAATGATTGGCATATTAGAGTTAAGCAGATCAAACCTAAGTAGGAAGAAACCTTGGGATTCTAAAAGAATGTGTGTGTTTGTGAGAGTGTGTACGTTTGTGTGTGTGTACTATATATACATATGCATATACAAAATTAACCTTATTATTAGGTTTGTGTGTTCTTTAAATAAAAATGGAATTTCTTTTCAGAATAGTGCCTTTGTGTGTTTCTCTCTACAAGTGCAAAGAACTTAACGGGTGGGATTTCAGAACTTTGATACTTTGTTATCAACCTATGCTTCAGTTTCCTATATTCCCTCTTATTTTGATTTTTTTCATATTATCACTAAAATGAGCAGTTACTGACTAGAATAAGTACCTGCAATCCCAGTAATCTAAAAATCGGGTGTTAGTCTGAAGTTTAGATACAAACAGGAATGTAACACCAATCTGTGGCATGTTGACTACAAATTTAGCTTTCATGAAAAAATATCACAAAGGTATTTGGATATTATGATTATGACTTTTGATTAATGAGGTAGGCTTCTAAGATTTCAACATTTTCCTCTTTATCCTTAACAGTGGGTTTTCTTGAAATGTAGAGTAAGATGGGTTTAGGATTCTTTCCTCAATGTCAGTTCTAGTTCTACCTCCTAAATACGAGCTTAGTGAAATTTCTTGACCACTCTTCATTTATTTTTCTCAACTTTCACCTGAGGAAAATAATATCTCCTTTATAGTACTGTTACAGATAAATGACATAAGAAGTGAGGATGCCTTAAATAGACAAACATGCAATGAAAACAAAATGTATTTTGAGAAGATACCATTTACATTTATTTTTTTTTTCTTTTTGGTTAAAGTTCTAATTCCATGAAAAAAGTCATGAGGTTGACAACTTAAAAAAAATTAGTATCAAATATTCTTGGTCTATGGTGGTCTATGGTGTCATGGTTTCTAATGGGTTTAAACAATATTTTCTGTTTGTTTTGATATTGTGGAGCTAAAAAACAAAACAAGTTCACGAATACATTCCTTGAGGCAGATAAGTTCTTAATTATATTATATTTACCTTGCCTTTAGTGCAATTCTGGGACAATAGTCACATTACAAAAATAGTTACTCTTGATTAACTTTTCAGTATCATTTAGTGAAAAGAAAGTCTGATTTCTTATCAAATTTATATTATTAACCTGATGATTCCTGTCACTTTAATTAAAGCAAGATAAAAATATTCACATGTAGCAACTTTAAAAATGGAAAAACTAAAAAAAAATCAGACTTTTTGAACATCACTTATAAATTAATATCCAGTTTACCAGAATAAATTAGGAGACATCTGGCATTGTTAATGTTTTAATTTAGCAACTACTTGGATATTTTCATTTAGACATTTAGGAATGTATCTCTATTCACTGTTATATGGTTTTATGATTTTAATATTTACAGTCCATAAGTTCTAAAGGAAAACAAAAAATAATTTGGGTTTGAATATTACTGATTGCCAATGGATTATTAAAAGAAGGGGATAATATAGTAATATTTATTCTAGTGTAGAAAAAATGATTCTCTAAAGCTGAAATTTTATAATGAACACTAATAACTTTTCTGTTGAAAATATATCTGGAAGTTTCTTCAATCATTCTTTTTTTTTAAGTGATATCAAACAGCCATTGTAACCATTTTATATTGGTCATCAAATATCCTCATCAATAACATTTAAAATCTTTCATTATTAATCATTTCAGAACATATTTGATGAGTTATTAAGAACATTGGTGTCCAATTACTCATATGTACACCTTTCCAGTTACAAAATCTCTATAGATTATGATGTCATAAACTATGAATCCACTTTTCTATACTTAATATATGAAATAAAGTATTCATGCGTACAATTCCAGGATATTTTTCAATTTTATACTCAAAATAACTAATCATGAATAACCAGTTGATGCTCTATAATTGAAATAAACCCAATTATGGTTCTCTATCCAATTTTGTTTCCCCCTAAGATTGAAAAATAAAACTAGTATATTTTAATGAGTTGACTGGATTCCTAGGTATTTACCATGAAAAAAATAGTTGTGTTGATTTTTAAAATATTTAATTTTAACCAAGAAAGTGTAAATTCAGATGTTGAAAATGACATACATCCTAAAAAATTAAGAGGTCTCATAGATTCTCACTCTTCCATATACATTGTTATTTCTTAAACACAATGTATAATTTCTCACAATTTTTACTTTTTATTAAATTTTCAGTTAAAAATGGTGTTTATCTTCAGTTAGACCTATTTTTATTTATAATTAATATTTTAGGAGTGTTTATTTTAATGCCTAAACCCTCATTTATTCAGATATAGATGCCTTTGAAAGCACCCAAAGCATAACAAATTCCCTTTAATAGCTAAGCTACCATGTTATAGTTCCAGCAAATTAAATCTATAAAATACCCATTTATTGATTAAATTAATAAATATGTTAACATTACATTCAAATATATTGTAGCTCTCTGCTATATAAGAATTATTGTCTCATAATGGTGCGTTTCATTTAAATTCCATTATAGAGTTACTGTGAAAGATACTTATAGATAGACTTATTCTTCCTGATTTCTGTGAATATCAGCCAACCTCATCAGGATTGAGCTGTTTTTTATTAACTTTTCTGAAGTCTTGCATTTTGTTAATTTTAAAAGCTATCTCTAGAATATTGCACTATTAAAAAACAATCTTGCCTTGGGAAGAGCAGAACTGAGTAGGCATGCATTTTAGATTTTCGCTCTCAAATAGTGGCCAGAATATAAGCACACTCTTACTTTGTAGATTCATTAAACACTTATTCTCTCAACTGGAAAACATTTTCTTTTAAATGTGCCAGATGATGTCCACAGATGCAAGGTAGTTTGGGAAAAAGTGATTTAATCTAACTAAAAAATATATTTAAAAAAATTGAAACTATGTTCAATCAAGTATCAGATTCCCAAATCACATATGTTGTGTATAATGTGTTCTTTGTAATTTGTGATATCTTTGAAAGACAAACCTTTTAAGATACAAGTTTTTTTTTTAACAGCTCTCAGATATGCAATTTAATACTGTGTGCAGAAACTTCTTCTGTTGTAGATAAAGTAAATATAGAACAAAATTAATTCAATCAGGAAGTCCTAGTGTAGACAATATATTTAAGTGTCTTTCATGTCTTTAGTAGGTAACATTTCTGATGGTTTGAAAATCAGCCCTCTAAATTTACATAGAGATGATAGAACAGTCTTTTTCACAAGTGAACACCTATTAAATAATAAACAGTTTAAACTTTTAGAAGAAAATCATTAAAGGTTACATAAATATTGTAGCAAAGTTGTTAAAAAGTGATCCTTTTAGATAATTAACTCATGCTTTTCTCAATATTTTCTTATATAATGGCAAAGATTAACATATAAACTAAGTATAGCTTACACAAAACATTCAAATTGAATGACTTCTTTATTATGAATGACCTGTCATTAATAAACAAAGACAAAGTTAAGTACATTTCATAAATGTGGTGGTAACTATTGTTTTGGAGATTATACTATGGAATAATGTGACAGACCAGAAGTCTCCAAAGTAGAATAGAAAGGATCTGCCTATTACCAATCAACAACAGTAACAACTAGAAAGGTTTTTTTTTGTTCCTTTTTACAAATTTCATTCCAAAAGGAGTTTTTAAACAACTTGTTAACATTAACTCAAAAACATTGAAAGAGCAATTATTATGGAATATGTGTTTTCCAATTTGTAAGCTGTGCTCTTTTGTGCTTATGAAAAGTTTCAACAATTACCCAAAAACAACATTTTCACATTTTGAACTGAGAGAAGGGAATCCAGTATTCTCTGTGAATTGAAACTTAAAATTTATAGCTAAAGAAAAGGGACTCCTGAACAAATTCTTAAGGGACACTCCACATATCTTTTAAAATTAAATTTAAAACTTCTTTTTTTTATAAAGTACTTATTTTAAGCATCTTTCTTCCCTTGCGTAGAAACATAGCTTATGGATTTATAAGCCTCTTTTCCCGGAACACACAGATTTTTGTAATATATCCCTTCTTATTTGAGAACTTTTAGATCGGGAACAGATTATTGACTTTTTAAAATTTTTATTATTACTTGTTTTAGAGAGGGAGAGGAGGAGAGAGAGAATGCCAAGTAGACTCCCTGCTGAGAGCAGAGCAAAGACAGGGCTTGATCCCACGACCCTCAGATCGTGACCTGAGCTGAAATCAAGAGTTGGGTGCTCAAGAGTCTGAGCCACCCAGGTGTCCCTTGATGTTTTAAATGCATAGCTGTCTTTATACTTTGGCTAATTATGTTTGAATAGTGACAAAACAATGGAGGAAATTAACTTCGAACGCTCACATTTCCTCTCAGAATTCTAGCAGGTTTTCATTTGTATCTGTCATCCATCCATGAAATGCAGATATTTTATAATCATACAAAGATAGGCCAGGATGACTATGAAAGATCACTCATGTCATTACTACATCTTAAACCCATCCTTGATAGCTGCTATTTAAGAAGATAAATTCCGATTTAAAGAATCAGCACCTTCATATAAATAGCTGTGATTTACTGTTTAAAATATTTATTTCTCATCAATAATATTGAATCAGTAAGGTAAACAAGAGTTTTATCTAGCTCCCTGCATGATTCTTTCATTATAAAAGTGACAGAAGTTTAACATGCTTTCCTCTATTTTAGCTATACATTTGTAGAGGTCTAAATTGAAGATGACGATTTATTTACTCAGGATTTGAAACTAGACAATTATTAACTGTTCATTAAAATTTATTTATTACCAAATTTCAGTTTCAGGTAATTCCCATAACATTGATTCCTATGATTATTATTTAGAAGATAATTTCTGACAAGTTCAGACAACATGGATTAAAAAATTACCACTAGTGCATACTTGATATGCTCAGTATAGCTAATCAGTTAGACATAACAATGTCCCATTTCTGCTTTCTTTATAATATCCTTCAAAAATATGGCTTTTTTAATGTAAAAATGCTTTTCAAGAACATAATTGTTTTTCATATAGATTTATTTTGCTCTTTTAAAAAATATTTATTTATTTATTTATTTTAGAGAGACAGAGATACAGAAAGAGAGAGCATGAATAGGATGAGGGATAGAGGGAGAGGGAGAGAGAGAATCTTTTTTTAAGATAATTTTTAATGTTTTTATTAACATACAATGTATTATTAGCCTCAGGGGTACAAGTCTGTGAATCGCCAGGTTTACACACTTCACAGCACTCACCATAGTAATACCTTCCCCAGTGTCCATAACCCAACCACCCTCTCCCGAACCCCCTCCCCCAGGCAACCCTGAGTTTGTTTTGTGAGATTAAGAGAGAATAAGGGAGAGAGAGAATCTTAAGCAGGCTCCCCACTCAGCACAGAGCCCAATGTGGGGTTTCATCCCAAGACCCCCAGATTACAATCTGAGCCAGAGTCAAGAGTCAGACACCCAACGGACTGAGCCATGCAGGTACCTCTCACTTTGCTTTTCTTTTGAAATTTAGTATCTTAAGTTCTCTGTAACTTTTTAAGTTTGAAGACAATTTGAGCTATTTTAGAAGTTAAAGTAATATAGTGACAAGAATGGTCCTTGAGAATACCAGATATTTTCAAACTTGTATGTTCGGGAAAAATAGAGCATATTATCAGAAAAGACTTCAGACAAGCCACAATATATGACCAATATCTGGAACTACAGGACTAGCTACCACATGAAAATATTGGCCATCCCAGCATCTTTGGCAGATGGGTAAGATATGCATTCTTCAACTAGAAACACAGAGAGTTCTGACATGCTTTCTTAGATGGTGGTTTAGAGGGCACTGGAGAACAGTAGATAAAAATTTAACTACTTGTTGCTGGATTGGTTTGCTTATTGTAAATCATCTTTTTTGTTGTTAGTTTTGGTTCATTTTAAAAAGTAATTATTGAATGTATGATCAATGGTTTGCACTGGGGTACACCTTGGAAATATAACAATGAAAAGAAGTAACAATTGTACATAAGAGGCTTACAGGTTTTTTGGTATTTGTAGTACATTTTGTTTTAATTAATCCACCAAGGCAAATTTAATGGTTGGCCACTCATTTTATTTTCACACATGCCTAATTTTGATATTACAAATTTAATTCTCTTTGAGGGAAGAAGTTTGTCATTTTCCTCAGCATAGATATAGGTCAATAAAGAATGAATTTTCTATCCAGACTTTTAGAAGATTATTATAAAGAAATGTAGGAACTAAGACAGTTGTGCAAATAAAACCATAACAATTCTCAGAGTAATGACTTCGTTGACATTTTATCATGATTTGTGTTGTTTTGTTTTGTTGTTAAATGTTAGCTTATTTTAATGAGAGTATTTCCAATGCGTTATACCTTTTGTTTTTTAGTAACTAAAATTAACAACAACAACAAAAAGATTAACATTATAAGAATTTGGGACGCCTGGGTGGCTCAGTTGGTTGGACGACTGCCTTTGGCGCAGGTCATGATCCCGGAGACCGGGGATCGAGTCCCGAATCAGGCTCCCAGCTCCACGGGGAGTCTGCTTCTCCCTCTGACCTTCTCCTCGCTCATGCTCTCTCACTGCCTCTCTCTCAAATGAATAAATAAAATCTTAAAAAAAAAACATTATAAGAATTTACTTTACAAATTTAATTTTCTTATTATTAGGGTCTTCTCTGGGCCAAATTATTTTATTAATGCTATAGATGCATTAGTGAATAAAATAGATACAAATACTTGCCTCATGTTGATTGTACTGGGATTGCAGTGGTTATAACATTATTATAGGAATTATTGAAGAAGTATAAGAATTACCCTTGGAATTTAATGATCTCTGTAACCAAGACTAGAAGACAAGTTTAGGAGTCCACTGACAATATTTATAACCATACACTCCTAGGTTAAAAACACTTGAACACTTTCATTTCCTTACAGATGAGTAAAAAGAACCTGGACATTATTATTTTGAAATAAAAAAAAAATCTGTGGCCTACTAATCAGTACCTTTTAAACAAACCTTAATAACTTTACTGGACTTTCCTTAAAAGTGCCTTAAATGTAATATTTCCTTCGTGTGTGACTTCAGAAGGTATACTCCTATTTATATATCTCCATATAATAACTTCTAATTAAATAGCTCATTTCACCTTGTAGCCCTGCTTAACTCCAAGGTAAATTTTGGTCCTATTCTAGAACAAGAGATTTATTGTCCATTTGGTTCCAAACATCAACATTTCTATACTTCAGCCCAGCACTATGTCTTAGTCGTAAACTATATTAGTTTATTATTATTTTTTTACAACAGTATAAATGCTTTCACTGAACAAGTTAGTAATACACTTTTAGTTTTTATCCAGGATCATTATTGAAAATTTTTTTAAAAAGCATTTTTAAAACTTCGCAAAACTGTGACTGAAGTCATTATCCAAAAAGGCAGAGGCAAAATCTTTATTGTCTTTGTATTTGCATAGTACTTACAGTCCTTTTCCAAAATTATTTCCCCAAATTCTCTTTAAATTGGCATTTATGTGGGATGCCTAGGTGGCTCAGTGGGTTAAGCCTCTGCCTTCGGCTCAGGTCATGATCTCAGGGTCCTGGGATCGAGGCCCACACTGAGCTCTCTGCTCAGCGGGGAGACTGCTTCCCCTCTCTCTCTGCCCCTCTCTCTGCCTACTTGTGATCTCTCTCTCTCTCTCTGTAAAATAAATAAATAAAAATCTTTAAAAAATAAATATGCATTTATGTGACGAAATTATTTTACTGACGAAAATTGTTTTATTCTCCTTACAAGCCAGGGTGTTTTATTATCAGACTATACAAGAAAAGCAGAATCTTATACCTACTTACAGTAACCATATTAAATATAGATGTCTATAACTATTATTTCCATTCCATTTCCATATGTATATATATATAGATAGATAGATTATTTTAATCTTTACTTTCAAATTTATTTATTTATTTTACCTATATCTCCTATGCTGTACTTTTCATCCCTGTGACTTATTCATTCCATAGTTGGACAACTATATCTCCCACTCTGCTTCACCCACCTCCTCCCACCCCACATCATCCATCAGTTTGTTCTCTGTATTTGCAGATGTTTCTGCTTTTTCGTTTGAAATTCTTAAAGTCCCACACGTAAATGAAATAATATGATGTTTGTCTTTCTCAGTCTGACTTATTTCACTTAGCATAATATCCTCTAGATCCATTCATGGTGTCACAAATGGGAAGATCTCATTCTTTTTTATGACACTATAATATTCCATTGTTGTCTTCTTCATTCACCTATTGATGGATACTTGTGTTGCTTGCATATCTTGGCTATTGTAAATAATGCTGCAACAAACATAGGGGTACATATATATTTTCAAATTATTGCTCCTGTATTCCTTGTGTAAATACTTTGTATTGGAATTAATCGACCACAGTATTCTATTTTTAATCTTTTGAGGAATTTCCATACTCTTTTCCACAATGGATACGCCAATTTGCATTCTCATCAACAGGGCAAGAGGTTTCTTTTTTTTCTTCTTTTTTTTTAACATTTTTCCAGCCATCACTTGTTACTTCTTGTTTGCTCAATTCTCACTGTTTTGACAAGGATAAGGTATTATTTCATTGTGGGTTTCATTTTCATTTCCCTAATGATAAGTGATGTTGAGCATCTTTTCATGTGTATGTTGGCCATTTTTATGTCTTCTTTGGGAAAAAAAATCTTTATTTTAAACTTCTTCTCTTTTACTGTTCTGGTAATCAAAGATATTGATTATAATAAATTTTCAGAAGACTTTCTCATACTGTACCTTAAAATTAGATTCTGCAATCTAAGTATACTAAACATCTTGCATCTGAATGTAATTCTCTACTTTCTGACCACTTTTCCGTATGAACTAAAATTAAGTACAATCCGAATCTTACCAAAATATTTTGTTATATCATCACTTATGTTGAAAAGCCAAGATATTTTACATTTAAAATATAAAGATAACCCAAGTGACTCTTGAACTTTGGACTTTTAAGAATCATATCCCCTATATGCTAAAGAATTAAGGAATGGAATTCACCTTCTGTTCATTTTTTTCTAATCAGCTCTACCATTAGGTAGTATCATTTAACTTCTTCTTTATTGGTAGGACAAGATTGTATTGACAGGATCAAGCAGGAGATTAGTTCCTTCTGCAGTATATACTCCTCAGAGGAATACTAACCCTCATTAAGATGGAAAACACTTAAAGCTGTAATTCAGAAGCACTGTATTGCCTGTTCAGCTAAAATAAATAATGAGAAGGACCCACTGGACTATAGGCTTAGCAGAGTTAAATCACTGGAAAAATCCACTTCTCAGGCTAATCTTAACCTATACAACATGATTTAAAACAAGTTAGTTAAAAACAAAAAAACAAAGAACAAACAAACAACAAAACAGAAAAGGAAAGTGAAAAAGTATAATAATAAAGCATTCCTAACAGATTAATATAATGGCAATCTCTTGCTGACTTAGGCAGACAAAATGAAACATCCCATGAATAAAAGAAAAAAATAAAGGAATTCAATTCAGTGTGTGTTCCAAAAATTTGCCAGATCTAATGTTAATGTTAAACATTAGTGGCCACAGGGATTACTAAAACATAATCCCTGCCAGCAAGTCCTTCATAAACTGGTCATGTGAACAAAGGGGTTAAAAAGGATAATAGTAGGATATTTGTGGAAATCCATCTGGTCAGCAGTTATTTTAATAATTTTCAAACTAATATGTTGGAAAGGATTTAAGGTAGTTATTAACCTACAGGACATTTGTTTTTAAAATTCAAGAGGAATTGCTATCTCAAATAAGACTGTTCTTTTTTAAGTTCCTGATTGGATACCTTAGTTTTCTGTAAAACCTGAAGTTCTATGCTACTTTTTTGCTTTAGGGATTATCAGATCTTTTTTGTCTTTTTATAAATATGTTTCCCTTTTATTGAGGGAAATTGAAAGAATTATCAATGCATAAGGAAAAGAAAAACAAAACAAAACAAAACAAAAAAACTCTTTTGGTATAATTTCCAGATATACCAGTGACAAATCGCATAGCTAAAAGTCAGAATGACTTTTTTTTCCCCCATTCCTACACATGGCTGTTTACTTCAACAGGTGCACAAAGGTAAAGCAATGATTTCTCTATACTCCTGGTAGAGTACAGAAAAGAGAGTGGCAAAATTCTGCCTACTTATATAGAAAATGTTACATATGCAAGATTTTATATCTTGATGAATTTCTTGACATCTTTATAAAATAAAATGCCTAATTCTACTCCATTAGGCTATTTAAAAATTTATTACCTTTAAATAAACAATGTCTAGATTAAGGAAGAACAATTTAAGGTCATTTGAAGTCTAAAATTATAGCACATAACTGGTTATTTAACTAAAGCCATCAATTAATATGTCATTACTAAAGTAATGATGTAAATCATTGAATAATGGAGCTCTTTTTTTATTAATTTGACTATATACAATATATAGGTCTTGAATGTACAAAGATGATATGTATATGCATATAGGTAGATGATGCATTAAATTATCCATATATCTTTGAATATGTTTACTAAACTTAATACTTGAGTTTACCACTTTAGAAAAGCAATCCCTTTAAAATGATTTTCCTCATATCCAGGGATTTTTCCTGCAAGTAATCCTACAAAATATATTTTTTTAGTTGTATTCTTGAGTTTTCACATTATTATTCCTTAAAATCACACTTTCCCAAAATGATCTTCATATTCTTGTCATTATCTGGCATTTTTGAGGACATAAGAAAACTGACCTTAATTAAAAATTTATCATAGCATTTCAGCAAAATATTAAAATCATCTCATTCTACTGAAATTTTATTAAGTGTCCCATTTTGAGACACCATCTCTGTTTTATGTATGTTAGATTTTTTTTTCCTTTTTGCAATACTATAAAGCAATTTTTAATAAGATTGCATCATTAAGTCTTTTGGAGTAATATCGTAATTTCTCTGAAGAGCAGAGAGGTAAATTAAATCATGCAGACCATTATTATACTTTTTAATCCAATAAATAATACATGTAATCGAAAAAAGTCATTTTTTGATATTTTTAGTTTACGATACATGTCTTTAAATATATGACACAGAAACACATTTAGTTGATTAAACTATAACTTTCATTGAAAAATTAAATTAGATGAAGCAGATATGCTTTGAAAACTTGTAATATGAAAACTTATATTATGAAAACCCATAATACTCAGATCACTTGCTTATAATGGACTGAGAAAAAAACTCCCATTTTAATTTTTAATTTTATTTTAAACTTCTAATATTTATGTTTTCCATTTTTATTTTATTATTTGTTTTTTTTCAGGGAGGGGAAAGGAGGGGCAGAGATTGAAGAAAAGAGAATCTTTTTTTTTTTTTCCCAAAGATTTTATTTGAGAGAAAGAGAGCAAGCAAGAGAAAGAGAGAGAAAGTGAGAGAACACGTGTGGCAGGGAGAAGCAGAGAGAGAGGGAGAAGGAGACTCCTGGCTGAGGCAGAAGCCCAATGTGGGCCTAGATCCTAGGACTCCGGGATCATGACCACAGCCAAAGCAGATGCTTAAGCTAACTGTCTGAGCTACACAGATTCCCCAGAAAGAAAGAGAATCTCAGGCAGGCTTCAAGCCCAGTATAGAACCAGACTCAGGGCTGGATCCCACGATGCTGAGATCATGACCTGAGCCAAAATCAAGAGTCAGATGCTTCACTGACTGAACCACCCAGGTGCCCCTATTTTCCATTTTAAAATTTTATTTTGTTCAAGAGCATTTCATTAAGTGGCAACAAAAATCCTAATAAATAACTTTCGATCTGCAATCATTTCTGATTAAGTTGCAGTTTGGTGTAATAAGGAGAGTATGGTTTTCAATTTGGCTTCAAGAATATTGGCATTCAGTCCTTGCATGCTGCTTATTTATTCACCTTGAACCTCTGTCATCTCAAAAAGCTAATGGTGATAACAATTTATACTGTATTTTGTTGCTAGGAGGTGAAATAAGGAAATATTGGTAAAATGCTTTACATATCAAAAGAGCTTGACAAAAGTAATTTCTTGGGGTGCCTGGGTGGCTCAGTGGGTTAAAGCCTCTGCCTTCGGCTCAGGTCATGATCCCAGGGGATCAAGCCCCTCATCGGGCTCTCTGCTCAGTAGGGAGCCTGCTTCCTCCTCTCTCTCTCTGTCTGCTTCTCTGCCTACTTGTGATCTCTGTCTGTCAAATAAATAAATAATTTTTTAAAAAAAATATTAAAAAAATAAAATAAAAGTAATTTCTTGAGAAGAAAATAAAAATAGTATGTCATTTTCATCATCATTGTCTTTTTTTTCCTCTAATGAAGTTTGGAAGGTTTTCAGTTAAAGTTATCTCTAGTATATGACCTTTCAAATGGGGAGAGACAAGCTATTCACCTGCTGTTTCTATATTATTATTATTTAAATTCAGAAGTGATAACATAGTAAATATATATACTGTGCTTATTAGTGAGAAGAGAATCTATGTTTGACTCTACCTTTGAACTCTTATTCATTTGGTCTATCTTTAGAAACTATGAATAATAGAACATAAATGAAAAGACCCTAAGTTTTGCACAATTATATGCATGATCATGGTAATTCCTTATCACTGAACTTAAAGCCAATAATTATGTTTTATGTCCTTGTTCTTAATGGTTTTTACTATTAAGAATGCTTTGCTGTGATAATACTTGAACATGCCATTTACCTTCATGGTTTGGACACCTGGACCATTATATCAGGACTCCATTTCCCTCCTTTCTCAACTATAAAAGCTGTTGTCATCCTGAGGTATGGCTCAGATGCTAAGTCCTCTGTAAAGCTCCCTCTTCCCCCATATTAAGAGTTTTTCTAATCTTGTCATCCATATCACATTAATTACTCCTAAATTTAGTACTTATTTAATCACCATTTATTCAGTCACTCAACCAATACTTATTAAGCAACTTTATTTCAGGTACTATGCTAACTGTACCCCAGTTATCACTAAAGTAAGAATAATTATTGTCCTTCTAAAACTAAGTCTAATTGGAGGCAGGGGAGATATGCAGCCAAAAAGACAAAATATACACATAAATATATAATGTATATGTAATATAATAGATGAAGTAATGGAATCATGAAATAAGACCAACCAATTAAAGAGTCCCAGAAAGCTTTGTGGCAAAATGATAATCTAGTCTAAAATCGAAAGATAGGTAAGGATTGGGCAAGTGAAGGGATTCAAGTAGAAATAATAGTTTAGGTAGAATAAATTGCATATGCAAAGATGCTGAAGAAAGGGAGAAAGTGAGGTGTATTTGAAGAATAAAATTATGACCGGGGGCGCCTGGGTGGCTCAGTGGGTTAAAGCCTCTGCCTTTAGCTCAGGTCATGGTCTCAGGGTCCTGGGATCGAGCCCCGCATCGGGCTCTCTGCTCAGCAGGGAGCCTGCTTCCTCCTCTCTCTGCCTGCCTCTCTGCCTACTTGTAATCTCTGTCTATCAAATAAATAAATAAAAATCTTTAAAAAATAAATAAAATAAAATTATGACAGAAACATAGCTGTTTGGCTGAGAATTGTGGTGGCATACACAGGGGCGAGATACAGATGAAGGATTAAGTAAGGGAAGATAATTTTGTAAATTATCTTAAAGAGTTTGGATGTTATCCAGGGGGCAGATGACACAAAATCACAAGTGGGGTAAAGAGTTATTTGCTCAAATTTAACTTTATAGCAAGACAACTCTAGTAAAACAAAACGAAAGAGAAACGAACAAATTGGGGAGACTCACATGGGTGTTAAGAAAAGCAATAATTATGAAGCTATTGTAGTAATCCAGAATGAGAGTATGGTAGTAAGTTGGGGGTACAGCATGACCCACTCAAGTGAAGTGGGTGTGGAAAGAAAGTGATAGATTCAATTCTTGGGAGGAACTTGGGAATTGATTGGATATATGCCATGAGTGAGAAGGTAGAGCAAAGTAGGATTTTAGCTTAAAACTCTGGAAAACAGTATGGAAGTTCCTCAAAAAGTTGAAAATAGAGCTACCCCACAACCCAGCAATTGTACTACCAGAGATTTACCCCAAATATACAAATGTAGTGAACTGAAGGGCCACCTACACTCCAATGTTTATAACAACAATACCCATAATACTCAAACTAGGAAAAGAGCCCAGATGCCCATCAACAGGTGAATGCGTAAAAAAAAGATGTGGTATCTGTGTGTGTGTGTGTGTGTGTGTGCATGCGCACGCTATCGCGCACGTGCACGCACGCGCGCGCACACACACACACACACACACACACACACAGGAATATTATGCAGCCATAAAAATGAAATCCTGTGATTTGCAATGATGTGGATGGAACTAGAGGCTATTATGCTAAGCGAAATACATCAATCAGGGGAAGGCAGTTACCACATGATCTCATATGTGGAATTTAAGAAACAGAAGATCATATGGGAAGGGAGGGAAAAATAAAACAAGATGAAATTAGAGAAGGAGACAGACCATAAGAGACTCTTAATCATAAGAAACTAACTGAGATTCCTCGAGGGGAGTGGGGTAGGGAGACAGGGTAACTGGGTGATGGACATTAAGGAGGACTTGTGATGTAATGAGTGTTGGGTATTATATAAGACTAATGAATCACTGAATTTTATCTTTGAAACTAATAATACACTATTAATTAATTGAATTTAAATAAAAAAGAATTTGGCTTAAAGATTTGAATATATGGAAGTGTCATTTATGAGATAAGGAAACCAGAAAGATAAAATTAAATGAAGAAAGTTGATTTTTAGTTGATAGATCTCTTGGATTCTAAGAGATTGCCAAGGGCCATGTGTTCTACCTCACATAAAGATTTCCTCACTTGATTCTAAGTTTCTTAGAATCAAAGTGGTAATTTTTTAAAAAGATTTTATTTATTTATTTGACACAGAGAGAGAGAGTGCACAAGCAGGCAGAGCAGCAGGCAGAGGGAGAGGGAGAAGCAGGCTCTCTGCTGAGCAAAGAGTGTGACGTGGGGCTCCATCCCAGGTCCTGGGATCATGACTGGAGCCAAAGGGGGTCACTTAACGAACTGAACCACCCAGGTGCCCCCAAAGCAGTATTTTTAGTTATTTTTATTTTATTTTGTTTTATTATTTTATTTATTTTTTTAAAATGATTTATTTTAAAGAGGAAGAGAATGCACGCACAACACACCATGTGCTGGGGGAAGGGGCAGGAAGAGAGGGAGAGAGAATCTCCAGCAGAATCCCTGCTTGAGTATGGGACCCTTTCATGGGGCTTGAGCCCACAACCCTGAGATCATGACCTGAGCCAAAACTAAGAGTAGGCCACTTAATAGACTGACCCACCCAGGAGCCCCTCTAAGCAGTATTTTTTTTTAAAGATTATTTATTTATTTATTTGACAGAGATCACAAGTAGGCAGAGAGGCAGGCAGAGAGAGAGAGAGAGAGAGAAGGAAGCAGGCTCCCTGCCGAGCAGAGAGCCCGATGCGGGGCTCGATCCCAGGACCCTGGGATCATGACCTGAGACGAAGGCAGAGGCTTTAACCCACTGAGCCAACCAGGCGCCCCTCTAAGCAGTATTTTTAATGATACCTGTCATCCAGCTTCATATTAAAATATATCAGGGCATTTTGCCCATTGTAAAGGATAATTAATATTTACCTCTTTTTATTATTTACCTTTTTTATGGTAGTTTTCTTTATTATTAATGTTACCAAAAGAAATATGAATTATAACTATTTGGAAAAACTATTGAAAATTTATAGTTAAAATACATTATAACTCTTCCATCATTCATTTACTTACACTGTTTATTTAGTATATGTTTACTTCAGAGCTAACATTTATTCTAATATGTAATAAAATATGATATATGATATATAGTAATATAATAATATTCTATATATTTAATAGATTATGGGAGCATTATCTATAATATATTATTTTATAATAATAAAATGATTCTGATATTTATGCTTTCATAGATAAGATATATTCCATTAGTTTATTAAGGAAGAATGTGGCTTTTTAGCAATTGGAGAATTGGAGACTTTATTTTGAAGATTTAACTATTTATACTTACGAACTCCAATATTAGTGATATGAATTTTAAGAAGCTATTTTATAGAGCAGTGTGGCCGTTGCTGAAAATGAGGAATATGGAAAATGCTTGCATTAACTGGAGCAAAGAAGTTCATTTTCCTTAGACCTTTGCTCCATAAAAAACATGGGATTGAGAAATAGAGGAGAATATGTGGTAAAATGTAAACAACTGGTAAATGCGGCTGAAGGATATATGTGTTTACTGTACTAGCCTCTCAACTTTCCTGTGGGTTTCACATTTTTCAAAATTAAAGAAAAAGAAATCTCCTCGACACAATTATTTTATGAAGCTTCTTTGCATATGCAAGATTATAAGTGGGTTTTATTTCCTGAGAAACTATTTTGAACCGGTTAGGAGCAAAAATCAGTTCAAATGCAAAACTAAAAGAAGGAATTACATAGTATGCAATATTAATTGTTCAACAAATAGTAATAGTTTTGAACATTCAATTAGATATTAGATAACCTCCAATAGATAGATGAACCTCTATGACATGACCCACCAATCTAAAGGATATTAAGTCTAAGTCAGTAATTCATAATCTTCTTCTTCTTTCTAATTTCAGTTATACTAGAAATTCATCTGTATTATTATAGGAAATACTTTATAAGTTCCATTATTTTATTAATTTCAAATACATATGGTATGCCAGTATTTTAGATAAAAATAATGCACTGCCACCCTGGAATAGGATTAAGGAAAGCTAATGAGGAGAAATATTTATTGTGTACTGCAATATGCATTTATATATGTTATATATATTACATATTATTTTATATATTTATTATATGCTTAGTGCATATTACTATATATGTAACTTCTTTTGGTGTGTTTTCTTCTGCACGAACTTTTTGGGTACTTGCAATGAGTTGTGTGAATTGATAATGTTCCCACTGAATTTTATTTGGTGAGAATTTGTTATAAGAGAAGGCCACATAATAAATATCTATTTTTTTAAAGATTTTATTTATTTATTTGACATAGAGAGATCACAAGTAGGCAGAGAGGCAGGCAGAGAGAGAGAGGTGGAAGCAGGCTCCCTGCTGAGCAGAGAGCCCGATGCGGGGGCTTGATCCCAGGACCCTGGGATCATGACCTGAGCCGAAAGCAGAGACTTTAACCCACTGAGCCACCCAATATCTATTGGGCGCCCCTAAATATCTATTTTTTAAACAATCTGATATTTCAGTACTTACTGCTTCCTCTTAATTTTAGAAACGAAAAAGTTGATAAGTACCATTTTTAATTAAATGATACTTTTTAAATATGAACTCATGTTTTTAGTTTTTCTAATGGTTGGTTATATTTTGTTATTCATAAAATACACCCTTACATGTTTCAGAATATACTGTGCACTGACATTGTAGTTTCCCTCATTGGCCTCTTAGACAGTCAGAAATAGTTAATTCAAGATAATTTTGCCATTTCCTTACACTCCGCTGTCATAATGATTCACTTATTAGTTTAATAATTCTTACTTTCTTTCCTTGAACCTCACAACTTCCGTTCCTTGGAAATACCTCTAAGTATAGTGTTTACTTTAGTAGTGACCTCCAAGTTTCCTCAAAGGACCCATACTTACTACTTTTGAAATTGGCAATCTATATCATAAACTCATCTCTCACACAAGAATAAATATCGCTATTAATCCAAACCAAATAAAGGAACCAAGTCAGGCCATTCAGTAATAATTTAAAATTTACTACTCATTTACAAAAGCGCATTTACCTGCTTTTGTAAAGAAAACTAGGTGAATGAGTCCTTTTTTTTTTTTAGTGAACATTGAGTCTAAGGGCCACTTGTCCTAAGGATCTTTGGAAACATACATTCTTGCCTTAATATATTTAACACTGCTTTTCTCCCTGTTTCATAACTCTTAAAGGAAGTTTCCCAAAGGTGGCCTGAGTTGAAATGTTGGGAATCATAGTTTGGTAGTTGTTCATGTCTTTAAAAAGACCTTATAATTATAATGATTTCAAGAGATCCCCCAAATTAATATAAATTTGGACAGGATTGATATTCTCGTAATACCATTGCTGATAAATTTTCTTTCAGAAAAAAAAAAAAATTACTGAACAGAAGTGAGAGCATGTACCCAAGTCAAAAGTAGAAGAAACAGAAATAATTAAAACCCAATACTAACATTTTTAAGTGTTCCCTCCACACATAATATAAGAAAATCTTTCCATTTTCCTGTGCGTTAAGATTAGGAAATACAACAACCATGAAATATCCTTAACACATTTGGTAAGAAAAGAACAAATACGGTGGTTCTGGTCAATTACATATTGAAAAATCACAGAATTTTAGAGACCTTAAATGCCATCCAAGTCAATTGTATAATACTTTGTTAATGTTGTGTGTCTTTGAAAATCATGTGCTGGAGCAAAAAGAGTTAGGTTTAATTTTATGGTATACAATTGTATGATTTCATATCAGTATGAAGTGTACTTTGAAGCATTTCTAATGTCCTTCCAACATTCTAGGCACTAATCTAGGTGTTTTACATAAGAAAATATGACTTTTTTGTAATAATGATTAAATGTTTCTAGTTTGAATATATTTGATCAGAAGAATAAAAATATGTGTTTAACAAAGGTAAATATTTATTAGTCATAAGAGCATTATATTATACCATTAAGCATAGGAATGCTTCTTTGTTTATGAATATAAATGAAATAAAATTAATTTTAAGGTAACTGGTATAGTTCCCACACAAGAAACGATATCTAAAAGTACTTATTTTCTTCATCAGCATTAGAAATTATGTATTGAATCATTTTCAGTATCACCTTTATACAAGCAATTGATGGAGATTCAAAAACTCCCAACTAATATTCTAAGATCTTTCTATTATATGATGTCATCCTTATTATGATAAATAATTTTTAAGTGTCTTTTCTTGTAAGACTTCCGTTGTTATTTTCAAAAGAGGGCATTGTTTAATCATCAGAGTAGAGCAACTCAAATGATTGGGACAACTCATACAGAATGTGGGCATTGGTCCTTCTGATTGTATGGTGTGTATAACTGGATCTGATGACCTACATCAGTCATATTGCATCACTGTTTGAGACACTTTATAGTTGTAAAATTATTGCTGTATACCTCTCATGTATAAATAGTGTAGTGTTAAATTATGAATTGTAGGGTTATAACTAGAAAGGAAATTAAAAGTATCAATGGCCCTATCAAAACAGAGCAATATGACAACTATTATAATTAAAATACTTTATTTAATACTGTGCAATTTGATTGCTTCCTAAAGATATTTTGCTGACTAAAAACTCACAATCAAAACGTTTTCATTAGTCAGAATTTATATACTTCATAGTTCTATGTGCTATAAATAATGATATTGGGAAAGATTAGTGAAGATGGAAAGGAAAATTGAATGCAAGTATTTGTAGAATATTTTGTGTAGTGTAAAGACATTGCATCAGCTGCTCTGTGTAAAGTTATTTATACTATACCACACTTGGAATGCACCTCCTGGTACTTTATTTTTGAACGCTTATAAAATTAGTGTATATGGTTTCATGGTTTATGTATAATCTAGATTGTCATAGTTTTTGTGTGTATATGAATTTTTTAGGTACGCCTGTTTGTCTCATGAGTAAGACATGGATGCACATTTAAATTTTTTAAAGTCCTAGAAATAGTTTGATTATGGTTCTGCCTTAATAATCAGGGAAGTTTGTCCTTAATAGAATAATGGGAAAAAATCTGAGAAAACACAGACCTCCCCTCCCACCCATCACCCCCACACATCCATCCATCTATCTACTTCTAGAGACAGATAGATGATAGGTAGATAGAGACACACACAAATATAAACACAATAATTTATTTATGTATTTTTACACCAATTTTATTCCTTTTTAGTATCGATATTATGAAAATAATTACCTACCTTTAATTAATTTTTAATGAATTTTAATTCATTTTAAAGCATTTTAGAACATTAAGTAAATAATAAAATACACCGAATATTAAAATTCATAACACAAATTTGAGATGACACATTTATTTCATAACACAATTTATAAAATAATTAAAATATTCAATATTTATTTGGAAAGTGTCCAATATTATAAACACTTATGCAAAAAAGAAGGATTATTCAAAACCAATTGTGACTGTATGACAGTGTCATGACAGAGTCTGGTATGACTCAGCGACTTATTTTCCAATGAATATAAAAGGACGCAAAGTCTGAAAGACATACAACTTTGGGGGAAAAAATAAGATGTTTAGCTTTTATTTACTTTTGCTATCATTTAATTTAAAACAAATGATATTAGATTAAACAAAAAAGGATTTTCCTACCTCAGCACCTTAATTGCTAGAAAAGAATCTTCTAGGGGCTAACTAATTGCCTGTGTATTTTGTCTAGGTGTTGAGGGAAAGCTAAGAGAATGAAGGCTCTAAATTCCCAGTGGAAGCATGATATGGCGGAGCAGAGCTGGTGCTGAATTGTTCTCTCTGATGGCTCTATGGGAGTGGATAGCCCTGAGTCTTCATTGCTGGGTTTTAGCGGTTGCTGCTGTTTCGGATCAGCATGCCACAAGCCCCTTCGACTGGCTCCTCTCTGATAAGGGACCCTTCCATCGCTCACAGGAATACACAGATTTTGTGGACAGAAGCCGGCAGGGATTTAGCACAAGATACAAGATATACAGGTATGAAGCAAAGGGAAAGCAATTTTAGAGCTATCTTCCTTGAAAGTTGTGTGTAAATAAGTTTCTCTAAGGGAAAGTTTCAGATGGGAAAGGGCTATTATCAGAAGGGTTATTATTTACCATTCACAATAGTACTGTTTTCTTGTTATTTAAAAGTATTTCTTATAGATGTAACAAGCCGTTAAAAAAACAAACAAACAAAAAACCAAGAAACTAGTAATGGTGACCCGTTGTGCATCTGTCTCAAATTCCAGGAATGTTACACTCCCTAAAATACATTCCGATTAACTTTGAGGTTGAGTTTATAATTTTAAATAGCCAAATGTTTAAATGAATTTGAGATTCCTTTCTACCTATGCCATGCTATGTTATACTTTTTCTTTAGCTTAAATGAAATGGTATCTTCTGCTAGTCACTGAGAAGTTAAGTCACCTCATTCTTTTTCCACTTAAGGGTAAAAAGGAGAAAATGGTGATGGGTTAAAAAGAAGTAGCAGATAAATGTGACATGCTAGCAAAGGCCAAGAAAAAGGAGGGGATTAAGATATATGGCCTTTAACTTTTACTGTTCTTATATATTTGAATCTAAATAAGTTACACAAAAGGAGTCATATATTAAGTCCAACAGCCTGCCTGCTTCCCCAAGCCCAGCGAATTAAATAGAGGAGTGTACAAATGGTTGCCTGCCTGGATTAGATTGTATTGATCTTTGCCATAAAAAATGTTTTATGTACAGTTATCAGTTTGGCTTGTTTCTTCATGATAGAAATTTACAATTCCCAGCAGCTGCTTTAGCATTTTTGTAGAAGCAAAACTTAGTATTGTATTTTTGTGTCTGCATCTATGTAGATACTGTTATATAAATGTTTTATTTTATATTGTATGTGCACCAGAGGGCACTGTGCTTCTGGTCTGTATGTAGTCTTTTATACAGCATTGTGAGAAATTTATAACTCCTATCAGCAATGCATATTTACAGAACAGACTGAAGGTGTTGAACAATTTCATGAAATCACACTGCTCTGCATGTGCGTCTGTCTGTCTGTCTGTGAGTGTGTTTAATTACAAGTCCCTTAGTCTAGGCAGCCAGAGCATGGACACAAGTCTGTAAAAAAGATTTATCCCAATTTTTAAAAAATGACATAACAAATATTAAAGATTTTCTTTCTGAAATGCAGCAGAAAACAGTCAATATAATATGATTCTAGCTTTGTTCCTTTTTACATGTGTTTGTTGGTTTAGCCAGATTTCCTTTGCAAATTGTGTGGAGCTACTTGAATTTAAGACTGTAAGAATGTCTAATATTTCAGCATTCGGCAAGAGGATTATTAACAGTCTGTCAAACAAACTAACCCAGAGCGTGTCTCCATGATCCACTGACATCTCTACTGGGAGGTCTGAGGTGTTGTCCGTGTGTGATTGTTTGGCTCTTTATTGGTCGATGAACTGTGAGTTGAAAACATGGCCTGACATGTCTTTAGAGGTTCTAAGTTGAATGAAAGAGACATTATTTGGATCACCATAGTGAAAGGTCGTGAAAAATAATGTCTTGGGATGTGTTTGCAAAACTCATATATTCCCTTTTGTCTTTATGGGACTGTATTCTCAAAGATCTACATTAGTCCTATACCCCTCATTCTTCCTATGTTTTTTGCCTTTGTGGTTCTAATAAACACGTGTTGGGCTTGTCTGTTTATAAACAATGGAATACAGCATCCCTTTAACTCTGCCTGGGGTAGGCTATAACTTCTGATGTTACCTTGGTTGGTTGCTATACAGTGAACAATATAATATATTTATGAGGGTTCCTTTTGTGTCAGAACAGTGAGACATTTCATTTATTCGACTAGTATTTACCTAAATTTCGGAGAATTCTATCGACCTATGCATCCAATATAATGGGTCAGCATTTTTCCTACTGAAGTTAAACTTGTATCTGAGATATTAGAGAATCTCAAATCCAAGGACTAAAATATTTTTTTTGCTGTTGTTTCTTTTAAAAGTGTTTGTCCTAAAAAATAATTATTAGAGACTTTATCTTTTATAAAGGTTTGCCCTGATATACAGAATTTATATTTAAGATACACAGAAGGAAAATTAATATTTTTCCATATTAGGCGCTAGATTAATCATTTTAAAAGACCACATACTTTCAAAAAGTGATCAGCCAAATTCTACTAGTGTTTATTATTATTGTCATAAGCTCCTTCATGTGGGATGTTGTATTGATATAGTTTCTTAAAGGTATTAGTTTTAAATGTGAAACATATTAAGACTCCTAAAATGATGAGGTAAAATCTCTTTCAATTGTTTTCATTTTATCTCCTTCTCCAGCAACATATTTTTCTTTTCACCTCAAATATAGAATAAAGATCATAATCATTGAATATTTATTACTAGGATCATAGTCAAGGCATAGAGGGGAAAAGGAAGTGCCATTATTATTTTTTTGACAGAGTGCATTTTTTTCAACTAACAAGGCTTATATTTGTATTTTTAAACTGTTATAATTATAAAAAATTTTTAGATTTTTGTTCTGAAACAACATTATGACTTAAGAAAAGATCATTTTATGAGTAGATCATTGAATTGGAAGAACTAGAATGATCTTGTTAACACTTGTTATTTGGTTAACACTAAAAGTTTGGTTTTTAACCATTTTTCCTTCTTACCTGAAGATTGATAATAGAACCTGAGCATAGGCATTTTAAGTACCCTCACTTTTAGAAAATGGGCTATGCCTGGAGAAATTTTGTCCACTCAAAAGCATAGAATTTGAGTATACTTGGTCCCTTAATACGTTGGAAACATGTGATTGGTTATTATGTTCTAAAAATACCCTTGGGCATTATGGCCACCAGCAAATGCATTATTTGTTCCAGGTCTGGAGATTCTCAATTCTTTTAATAAATTATAAGAGCACCAGGCAAGGGATTCACTTTTAATCACTCAAACTTAGAGTTATCTTGAATCACAGCTATAAGTTCTATGTCATAAGGAGGTGATTTTTATTTCCATAAAAGAAACATATATAGATCTTCAAATGTGGTGATACAAAATAAGTATATTTATTTATTTATTTATTTGCCAAATCTCTACTATTCTTTGTTTAAGCACATCTACAATTGAATCATAGGGAAAATGATGATGCTTTTCTTAGAATCTTCCAAGGTAATATAAAGATATGTCCTATTACTACAACTTAGTTTTATTCCTTGAAATAATTTTTCAAAGCAAAATTTAAGTGAGAATAGGACACAATTGAAATAAGTGCTAAATGCTGTGCTTTATTGGTTTTCATGGTCATGCTCTCTGAAAAAAATTATATTTAAAACATGCTATGCAAAGGACAAGATAGTCTAGAAAGATAAACAAATGTATGGACACTTCATATATGACAGGGGAATATGAAATAGTGTATCTATGGGAAAGGGTGAGATTTTGAATAAATGGTAGGCAATTTGAGTATCCATATGAGGAAAGCAGAAATCAGATTCTTTCTTTGTATCGTATATACAAATCTACTTAATATGGAATAAGGATCTACACAAGAGATGCAAAAATGTTGTTTCTAGAAGAAAACATATTTCTAGAAAAAAAGCATGTATTTCATGATAATGGGATATGAAGAATTTCTTAGAATATCAGGCATTAAACATCAAAAAGATAGTGGTCAATTCAGGTATATTAACATACATATATGCTATGTTATAGGATATATTTATATATCATTAACAGGAACATAGCCATCAGTAGCAGCACAGATGAATCTCCAAACCAGAATATTAAGTGAAATAAACTGAACACAGGAAATATTTGCACACAATATGATTCTAAGAAATTCACAAAACTAAATTATATTATTTAGAGATGCATATGTAAAGATAAACCTAAAGAAAAGCAAGGAAATTACTATAACAAAAATCAAGATAGTGATTATCTCTATGAGGAAATAAGAAGGATAGGATTTTTAGGGTAAAACATGAGGGATTCTAAGGAAATGACAATACTGAATTTTTTAAAATAGGTGATCATTACAATGGTGTTCTTTATATTCTAAATATTTATTTTAGACAGTTATTCATATAATATTTTATGTTTCACAACATAAAATATTTTTAAGGATTTTATTTATTTATTTGATAGAGATCACAAGTAGACAGAGAGAGAGAGGGGGAAGCAGGGTCCCCACCAAGCAGAGAACCTGACATGAGGCCCGATCCCAGGACCCCGAGACCACTAACCGAGCTGAAGGCAGAGACCCAACCCACTGAGCCACCCAGGCACCCACAATATAAAATATTTTTAAAGTAACTAAATATCGTGTCAGCTTTGGATTAAAAAATTGAAATCCTCAAATTAAGTAAATAAATTATTTCCTTTGATTTTTCCACATTCAATATTTATTATTAAAGTTTATTAAGCTCATAAATTTTGTTACAAGAGCAGTATATACTCCATTATAGTTTAGTCTCCATACATGCATTCATGTGGAAAAATAAAATTTTTGTTTGTTTACAGAGACCTTCCATTATTTTTATATGTGATTTTTGCTATAACATTTCATGGATGGCATTATTATTATTTTTAAAATATTTTATTTATTTATTTGAGAGAGGGAGAGAGTACGAGGAGAGCAGGGATGAGAGGCAGAGAGAGGGAGAAGTGGATTCCCCGCTAAGCAAAGATCCTGACTTCGGGGCTCTATTCTAGGTCCTGACTTGGAACTTGATCCTAGGTCCTAACTGAGAGCTCCATCCCAGAACCCTGAGATCATTACTTGAGCTGAAGGGATCTGCTTAACAGACTGAGCAACTCAGGTGCCTCTCATGGATTATCATTATATCAATTTCAAAAAGCTAACATTCAGAGATTATTTTTTTAATTTCATTTTATTTTTTCTGTGTTCCAAGATTCATTGTTTATGCACCACACCCAGTGCTCCATGCAATATCTGCCCTCCTTAATACATTCAGAGATTATATATAATGTGCCTACAAACAACAAACATTAAACAATTTTATGTCTAATTCAAATCAATGACCATTTTACCATAATAAAAAAAAGCCAGAAACAAAATAAGAGTCCCATAGACAATTAACTAACTTGTTGATAGTCAAAAACCAAATCCATCTACCACTCTTATTTCTATGTTTGCATGTGTTAGTCAGCTTTGCTCAGTAAATATATCCTTCTATCTAATACGCATTTTCTGTTGCCAGAGACCTATAAAATTGTGTACAACTGTCGCATTTAAGGTTTCCAGTGTATCTGGCCTCCCCTTCTCAACAACCTTGTGTATTATCTTTCACTGACTCTGGGCTTGGCCATCCATGTTGCTTCAGTCACTGTGACATCAGCAAGAATGATGCAGGCAATGTCTTATGAAGTGTGTCCGGTGGGCTTGCCCTGAATCTTATCTGAAGCTACTCCATGAAGAAGTTTTCTCTAGACCAATAGAGGAGCTGAGGCTGCATGGAGCAGAGAAGAAACAGACCAGTCGATGTTCTCTGGGCCTGATAGGTATCAGACAGAAACAATCAATGGACAAGTAATGAGGCCATTTTAAAATATTCAGCCCAAACCGAGCTAGTAGAAAACTGAGAATACATGAGTGACCTTAGGTATAGGAGTAGAACCATCCTGCAGGGCTCAGCCGATATTGCTCATTCATTCACAGAATCATCAAAACAAACAAACAAAACAAAACAAAAACAACTTATTTTAAGCCTCTAAGTTTGGGGAAGGTTTCCGTGTACCACATGTAGTTGATGAAGCTATTCTTCATCAGGAATATATATTGGACAGGTATTTATTAATAATATTATAAATCATATGAAATGGTAAAGATAGCATTCATTATAAAGACCTTCTTTATTTAAGGATGCACGCATTTTTAAATTTAAAAGAACTAAGAGGATTCTGGCTGAACATGTCTTCCAAATAACAATTTCTAACAAGAGCATTGTTGTGGTCCTAAATGACTATGAATTTCCTCCTAAACGACTATGAATCCATGGAAGGAGGTGAGGGTGGAAGGAGGTTGAAAATTCACCACAACACAAGATTGTTGACACACTATTTTCTGCCAAACTATGAGAGGCATTTCAATAGTTATAAGAATCATTGAGTAGCAATTATATTTAAATACATAAGATAGAGGAAGCCAAATAGTCTTGACAAAAGTGATAGTTACCTAAAATACGTTGGGCACTACATACTCAGCAACCTACTCAGAAGCCCAGAGTTGGGACCTAGTAGAAACTGGGCAGCCATCTCTCCACTGCAAAACCCTGCTTTGTGATGTAATCAGAGTATAAATAATTGATTTCTTTCTTTTTTTTTTCCAAATTTTTATTTAAATTTCAGTTAGTTAACATGCAGTGTAATATTAGTTTCAGATGTAGAACTTAGTGATTGAATACTTGAAGATTTCTCTTTTTCTTACCATGTTTGGAAATGGTGGTTCCCCCAAATAATATGGTAGATAGAGAGTTGCCAGTTAAGTATGATCCATATAATATGTGGGACATACTTATACAAAAAAAAAAAAATCATTCATTGTTTATATAAATTGCAGCTTAACTGATTCTAATGTATTTTATCCTCTCTCTCTGGTAACTCTATGAGGAAAAAGGTGACTACTGACATTGATGGTTATGTATCAGTGACAAGGGCTCTTAGAAGTAAATTAGAAATAACAAGAGAAAGAGCCCTGAATGAAGTCAGTAGAGTTTCTCATGGACTTTTTTTGTTCATTCTGTCAGAAAAATTAATGTCAGGATAACTCCTGCACTAGATGAAGATAGCTACACACTGATAGTTAAGCCCAAAATTCTACATACCAGTGCACTCTTCAGCAAACAAAAAGCAAGTGGGAAAAAGTGACTCACGTACTGTCTCTTAGCAAACTCTACATATTGATAGAGCTTTCCATTCTATATTACATAAATAAAGACAGACAGTAATAGCACCTTTGGGTTAGTAGTGTACAACAGAGTGCATGTAACATTGTAGGGAGACCATGCTCACAGGAGGAATAAAGGAACAAATAAAAAACCTGGCAGAACAAAAGAAATTTTAAAATTACCATAAAAAGTCAGTGGAAGAGATGACCTCTTTATGACTCCCCCCTCAATATGCACATATACAAGTATTATACACATAAACAATTTGTCTTCTCCATAGGTTGTAAGAAACTGAAATCTACAAATAGAGGAGATGGTAAGGAAAAAATAATCTGAAAAGAAAAGGGAATTGGGTAAGATGGCATAATAATGTAAGTAAATCAGGGGCGCCTGGGTGGCTCAGTGGGTTAAAGCCTCTGCTTTCAGCTCAGGTCATGATCCCAGGGTCCTGGGATGGAGCCCCTGCTTCCTCCTCTCTCTCCCTGCCTGCAACTCTTGCCTGCTTGTGATCTCTGTCAAATAAATAAATAAAATCTTTTAAAAAATAATGTAAGTAAATCAAATGCAGCAATAAAAATAAAATTCACGTTAAAGATCATTACACGCAGTAAGTGTAAAAATTGCAAGGATGGTTATAAAATTGCCTGTAAATGTTAAAATATAAATCTTGGAGGATACAATATTTAACATGAAAGATCATGATTAAATCATATGGGTCTATAAGCTCAATTGATAGAAATAAATACCTAGAAGAAAAGCCATGTTAAAGACAGTAAAATCTTATAAAAATTTAAGTGAGGAATCAAAATTTGTATTTACTTAAATAATAAAGTAGAACTGGTAAGAATAAGTTTAAATGTTATTGCAAATCTTAAGGGTGAGACAAGTGGATACAAAATCATCATATACATCTTAAAATTTACTGCTACATATAAAAACAAACATAAAAAGTAAAAAAAAGAAAACGATAAATATAACTTAAGACAAGGGGACCTCAGAAAAACCAAACATATGGTTAATGTAATGCATGTATTATGTCAAGGTCTAAACATAATTACTGTATTTGGATTAAAACATATATTTGAATATGCTATTAGCAGTTACCTAAAAACAAAATTACCCCTAATTTTATTAAATTAAATTAAATTAAAGATGATCAATTAATTCTCTTACAATCCATGTAATACTATCTAATGAATGGTATATTATACTAGACCTTTTAAAGGAAGTTAAAAAAAGTAACTGTCACATGAGATTTTAGTCTACCATTCTTATTCTTCGTGGATGAAACTGATCACACACACACACACACACACAAGCAGTGTAGGAGTGGGAAAGAGCAGATAACTTGAGTATGGAATCTAGTACAATTGTATCATATATAGAGTTGTACATGTTGAACATGTGATGCTAAATGTGATATACTTCTTAAACACATATATGGAATATTTATGAAATTTTATTTTGGTGCAAGCAAAAATTTTCAAAATAATACATCCCTACCTTTTAGAATTTTTGAAATTTACCATATAGCCTTAAAACTAATTATTTTGAATATAAATTTAGAGAAATTAATTTAACTATTTGCTCCTAAAATTGAAAATTCAGATTTAATAACATTAAATATGGCTTTATTTTAAAATATATTTAATACTATGAGAAATTTTTTATACTTTTCCAAATATAAAGTTAAATAAAACAAAAACTCCAAAACTCAAAAACAGAAAGTAGGGCTCAAATGATTTCTCTATGATTTTACTTTTTAAAAATATAAATACGTGGAGTATAAAGATTAGAAGCAAATGTATCTGTTTGCTTTATCTCTGGTTGAAAAATTTTATAAATTTTTTATTACATTTTCCTATAATAAGTGTGATTCTATGATCAGTCAAGATACTTAATGTCATTAAAACTATTAAGATGAGAGACATTTGAAACATGACTTTCAAATAATTAATGGTGAAATTATTAGAATTTACCAAGATTCTTTAAATAAAAGCTAAAAAGGTGGTGGGTATTATGGAGGGCACGCATTGCATGGAGCACTGGGTGTGGTGCAAAAACAATGAATTCTGTTACACTAAAAAGAAATATAAAAAAATAAAAAATAAAGCTTAAAAAATGAAACACATTATCTCTTTGAGTCTTCACACTTATTTTTAAAGTAATTTTAAAGTAATTATAATTATAATTAAGCAACTTTAAATCACAAAAGAAGAACTATAAAATAAGCTAGCAATGTTTAATGGAACAGAGTGTAGACAAAGGAAAAGAGAACTCAATATTGTGTTTTCATTATGTGATTGTGCTTTCAAATGTGACCTCATTTAATTTCCCAAACAAACCTAATATAACTATTTCCATTTTTTTACATATTAACAAATAAAAACATAAACTGTTGTCCTTTTATATTTTATCTTAGTATTCCTGAATATCCCTTTCATTGTACTTACATGCCATTTCACTAAAATCACACGTTGACTCCCTAAAATCTGAATGCCTTTAAGGAAAGACTTCTCCATCTTCCTATTGTATTTCTATATTATTATTATTATTTTATTTCTATATTTTTATCCATCTTTATATTTCTGGAGCAATCTAGTTGCTCACCCATCAAAGATGTAGTCTTTACATTTGGGTCTGCTTGGTCTCAAAACCAATGCTCATGCCATTGAAAATATCCCCACTGGACTGTAAGTAGGGAGACATGAATTGTTTTCAGTATTTGTTACTAACAACTGTGCTATTTCAGATTTATAAATTAATTTCTCAGACTTCAGTATCCTTTTTCTGTAAAATTAAGGGTACACTAGATCTCTAAAGATCCTTTGAGTCATAAAGTTCCATGCTTGTGATTTCAAAAGCAAAATGGAAAAATATCAGAGCAAATAGATAAGCATTAAATAAATCAACTGTGGTTAATTTTGCTGTGCATTATTCCTTCCTTTACAAAAGTTGTTTGTAAATACTTTTTAAAAAGTAAAATCCAAGAATCTTTTATATTACTCTGTATTTATACAAACTTAAACATCAATTTTGTAGTATTCCCCTACATACCACTCAAATTCTTTTCTATTTCTTATATGTTCTATTAAAGAAGCTGTAATGGAAGGAAGCTATTTTTCCTAGTTGGTTGACTTTCTACAAATCATTCCATTAGACTGGTAGCACACTTTACCGTGTAATGATAAATTAGGGAGAATATTCTAGATAATGATTTTATACATAAATAACCTAAATTTATTTGATATTTGATATTTGTTCAACAACTCTATTTAGCTACATCTCTAATTTTGAGATTAAACCATATAATACATTTAAAATTTTATTATTCAATTCTATTCACAATTGAGTATACATACGAATTTATACTTTAAGTATCCTTTAGCTTTCATTGGGAAAATTTTAGTAAGAGATAAAATCAAAATATTAATTTAGGGTTTTGGAGTTATAATTGACTTTCAGAAAAGCCAATTCTTATAGCTATAAATAAAAGGCATTCTTTGTCATAATTTCTATAATTTGTAAGTAGTAATTTTTAGTTTAATAGTACATTCATGTTTGTTGCTATTAAAATGAACAAATGAACAGGACTGCCAGTTCATACAATTATATACAGAAGACGAAATAACAATGATGATTCTTGGCATTCAAACAAAGAATTTATTTGATTATTTTGCCCTCTCTAGTCCCACCTTACCAAATCCTTCAGTGTCATTATCTCTGTGGTCTTCTTCCAAACAAAACTGTCAAAATTATCAGTATTGTTTTCCTTTGATATCACTGTTCTGGGGCTTTTGAATTGTTAATATATATATATATTTTTTAATCAAGCATTAGTTCAAAAAAACAAAATTTAAAAATTGAAGGGGGAAAAACTAGTAATAATCCTTTTTCTAGGCTTTTTTGGTGTCTATTTAAATGGACTTATTTTAAAAAGCCATTTACATTATATTTTTCATTGTAAGTAAGGAAAGGTCCTAAATAACACTCATTATGTCTTTTTCTGCCTTAATATAAAACAAAGTAATTGCCATTTAATTGCAATATTAAAAAATCCAACTTTTAAATATTACCTAAAAATTTAAGATTAATATATTATCTCTTTTACTTTAATAAGCATGTGATGTGAATCATGGTAAAAGATTAGACCCTTACCTTCAAATTTTCCCCATTATTTTCAGTTAGAATCACAATGCAATAATCTGCCTTAGGATCTAAGAATCATCCAGTAAATTTCCTTCAGCTTAGAGGAGAGTCTTACCATCAATTAATTAGTAATATGTAACCATGAAATTTGCTTCTCAGACTAAAGTGACATATGATAATATGTAGATGTCCAACAAATTTGGTTGAAAAAAATTACACAAAGGATGTTCATATCTATAATTTTTATTGACATATAATTGACAGACAATATTATATTAGTTTCGTGTCTGCAAAATAGTGATTACTACTCATTAGAGTTAATGTAGTTCCCAACTGTCACCATAGAGTTATTATGATATTATTAATATTATTAATTACCCTATGCTGTACTTTAAATCCCCATGATTTAATCCCATACCCCCTTCCCTCTGGCAACCACTGGTTTGTTCTATTTATGTGTCTATTTGTTTTTGTTTCCTTGCCTGTTTGTTTTGATTTTTAGATTCCACATATACGTGAAATTTTATGGTATTTGGTTTTTTTTCTGTCAGACTTATTTTACTTAACATAATGCCCTCTATGTCCATCCATGTTGTCACAAATGGGAAGATTTCAATTTTATGACTGGGTAGTATTGCATTGTAAGTGTATACCACATCTTCATCCTTTCATATATTGATGGACACTTAAATTACTTCAATATCTTGACTATTGTAAATAATCCTGCAATAAACATAGGGGTGTATATGTCTTTTTGAAAGTATTTTTATTTTCCTTATGTAAATACCCAGAAGTGGTATTACAGGTTATATGTAGTTTTATTTTTAATTTTTTGAGGAACCTCCATCCTGTTTTTCAGTGTCTGCATCAGTTTACAATCTTACCAAGAGTGTATGAGGATTTCCTTTTTTTTCCACATCCTTGTTAAAACTTACTATGCTTTTTTTTTTGTTTTATTTTTTTTTTTGACACTAGCCATGTTGACTGGAATCAGATGATGGCTCATTGGGGTTTTACTCTACATTTCCCCAATGATTAGTGATGCTGAGCATCTTTTCATGTGTCTCTTGGCCATTTGTATGTCCTCTTTGGAAAAATGCATTCAGGTCCTCCACCCATATATATATATATATTTTTTTTAAGATTTTATTTATTTATTTGACAGACAGAGATCACAAGTATTCAGAGAGGCAGGCAGAGGGAGAGAGAGGAGGAAGCAGGCCCCCGCCAAGCAGAGAGCCCTATGTGGGGCTCAATCCCAGGACCCTCGGATCATGACCTGAGCCGAAGGCAGAGGCTTTAACCCACTAAGCCATATGGGTGCCCCCACCCATATATTCTTAATATTGCTTTCATCTATTTCTCTAAATATTCTGGTAAACAAAAGAAGTTTAAAAACTATTAGGTCAAAATAGAAAAAATATGAATAAACCATTTTAGTTTAAGTGTAAAAGCTAATAACCTTGAGTATAGTCAAAAGAGAAATTTTTATGATTTTCAGTATTATTAAAAAATTACTAAAGGTTCTCTGAGTGTTTTATTTGTGGTCAAGAAACAGAAGTTTCCACGATAGTAGAAAGTACAGTTGATCCTTGAATGACATAGGTTTAAAATGTGCAGGTCCACATATATACAGATTTTTTTTTCAGTGAAATACTTTCAGTGTATTATCTCTTATGATTTCTTTAATAACACTTTCTTTTCTCTAGCTTACTTTATTATAAGAATGCAGTATATAATACATATACAAAATATTTGTTAGTCACCTGTTTATGTCAGATATAAGGCTTTCATCCATGGGTAGGCTATTAGAAGCTAAGTTTTGGAGAAGCCAAAAGTAATACAGAGATTTTCAGCTGTGTATGGGGTCAATGCCCTTAACTCTCCCATTATTCAAGAGTCATATATATATATATATATACATGTATATATATATACATATACATATACACACACATATACATACATATATATGTATACTCAGACATATGATTACTTTTTGTGTCGGTCTTCCCTTTTTAAAAGTAATTTCCTCCCCTTTCCATATATGTACAGACTACTCATTCTCTTGCTTTTCAATACAATTGAAAAGAGGCAAAGAGAATGGCCTTACCATACATTTGCATGTCCTTTTCCTAGTAAACATTTCTCAGGCTGCTCACTTAAATAGATATTAGCAGCTTACTAATTAAACTATCTTTCCTGTCAGCCTGAAATTAGCAAAGGCTCTGCATTGCTGCAGCCTTGTGTGCTATCTTTTCCTAAAGACATGCACTAGTATCATCCCAAAACATAATAGAAAATCAGATTTAAATAAATATATATGATTAAAATGTATAAAGTATTTCCTCACAATATATAATCTTTAAAAGATTAACTATTATATGAAGAGAGATTTTTCAGTTACCACTAAATTCATCACACATAAAAATACTTTTCCTGGTTTGTTATAAAAAAGAGATAATTTATTTTTTGGAATTATCTTTTCAGAAGTAAAATTTTTTAATATTAAATAAAAGATTCTAATGGATAAAAATGTCCTTAAAATTCATCTCCTCAAATTATTTTGGTTCTACTGGATACTCTTTGTCATGTCATTGTTTGACATGTGTGTTCATATCTCATGTAATATAAAAACATTTTTAGTCATTTGACAAATCTGTGGAGAATTTTATTTTTGAACATTATAATCTGACACCTTGTTTTATTTCAGATCTTCATATTTCAAAAGAATGTCCCCTGTATATTCATTTGTATTACCGATAATTTTAGCTGAATAAGAGTAAAAATAAATCTCTCAATCACATCTTGAGAAACCCTCCCACAACTAGATACTTTTCAAATTTTGTAAATGTTCAAAGTCCTTTATCAACAGTTTGAAAATCTCAAATCTCTGAAAATGAGGCATTCTCTCATAGCACACGACTTGAAAACTTTTCCTGACCTGGGCAGATGTGAAACTATTTATAGTTTTTGTTTTTGTACTTAATGCAAATATTCATATGTTTCATTGCAGGGATATTGATGTATTTGATGAAGGGTTGATGCCCTTCAACTGAACATATTACAAAACATACATAATAGCTACCTTATTTTTCCTCTAAAATCTGAAATTCTCTGAATTAAGATGCATTTAACCCCAAAGTCTTCAGGTAGAGCACTTTGGATCTATGTTAACCTCCATGCTTCTCCCCAGCTTCTGCATTAGGATAATATTTTTGACCACGTTAAATACAACAGCACATTTGGATCACACAAGTTGTGTTTTATTTTCTCAGGTATGTATGGGGAGTACTTGCAGGTCCAAATGGAGGGTCAAGGAGAAGATGGGCTAGCACGTGCTGCCAGGAATGGCTCAGAGTACAGGGGATTCAGGTGGGAGCCACTGCTGCAGCAATCACTCTTCCCAGGGAAAGCCCTATCACCAGGGATCTTAGGGGTTATATGGGATCAGCAGCATCTTCCTGGGATGAGAAATACTTGTATACCACCCCCAGCCCGCAGTCCCTAGACTCATCTGTAGAAAGTCTGCCTCATGCCACGTAATTACTAAACCCCATTTTTCCTCAACACATCTCCTAATAACCCTTAACATTTTCACAGAATACTAACTGGTTTCTTGATCTATTAGGTTAACAAGCCCATCTAAGAAGGAAATTAAATACATTTTTTCTATTCTTACCTAAACTTATACAAAATTCAATCTAGGACACTCCTTTTTCATTTTAAATATTGAAATTATATTCATAAATTCTTATTTTTAAGTTGTGACCTTATAATTCTTATGATCTATTGAAAAGTTATTTAATCTTTTTTTTTAACTGATCTTTAAGTAAGGAGTTAAATTACTTATTTTGGGCATTATATTAATTTAATCCCACTGTATGAATGGAGAGGTAAAGATGACTCACAGTAGGATAAAGAAAAGATGAATTGGCATTATAGAACTAAGAACTATAGAACTTCAGGCCTGCATTTATCATTTACCTTCTGTGTAAACCTGAAAATTATATCACCCCTCTGTTCCTCTGAGTCTTCATGTCATAAATGGGAATGACAGAAAACTCAATGAGCTTATTTCTCACTTTGAGAATCAATTGAAGCAAAGTTCTCACTCATTATCTTTCTTATCAGAAATATCAGAAGCTATTTTATAATGTTATAATTAGGGTTTATCATTGTATACAGAAATTGAATGTAAGTGTATATAATATGCCAGAGAACTGGCTTCATATTTTTCTTTAGGACTAACATTTGAATTTGTTTTGAATGTAAGTTTATGATTTAAAAAAATTCTACTTAGTGAACACTATGTTTGAATATAAAGACCAGATTTTTCCAGAAAATAATTTCTAAAATTCATGTGTAATGTTTCAAGATAAGCAATCTAAGTTGCTTCTAAAAGAAGAATGGTATTTAAGGAATGTACACTACATGAATAAAAATTTAAATCTATTGGATGGCAAAGAAACTTCCTGTGTTGACTCTGCCATGATAATTTAGTGTTTTTATTTTATAAAAATTCCAAATATTTGCTTCCTATAATCAAACTCTAAACATTCGCTGAATGCATTTTCTATTATATTATAGCTTTCAAAAATATTATGTTTGATACATGCAGTAGTATCTACTACTAAATGTAGTCTAGTAAGATTCTTGAGTGTTACTTTAGTATATTTTAGATCAAATAGGTTACTCAAAGTATTTTTCTAAAAAAAATGAGGCATCATGAGTATTCCCTTCCTTTCACTAATAGAAAAATAATCAAAAAGATAATAAACAATGTGCACATGACACAGGAACTTAACGTCTTGAGTCCTGTTTTTGCCCTTACTTATCTCCAGTTCCCTTATTAGAGCAAATAGGATCATTGTTGATATGATATGAACTTAATATTACATTTCCTAAAGTCAGATTCTCTACCTCTATTTATGGCATCTTAACTATGTTCATACTTTAACCTTTTCACTGGCACTGTTCACTGTTGAGCTTTTCTATTTAGGTCTTAGCTTATCAAGTTATCTCCCTTCTGTTTCTGGCCTTAGTAATTCTCCTAAAATAGATCATCACACAGTTCAATATCTTTCTACCATTAACTTATTCAACACACACACACATGCAAACACAGAACTTCTTATAAAAACTTATAATGAACTGGTATTTTTCCTGCCTTGAAATAAACATTTTTTTAAAAAATGATGTATAATGACATATAATATTATATTAGTTTCCGGTGTCACATAATGGTTCAATATTTGCTTGCATTGCAAAATGATCACCACAATAAGTCTAGTCAACATCTGTGACCATACATAGTCACAAAATTTTATTTTCTTGTTATGAGAACTCTTAAGATCCACCTTCTTAGGACCTTCACACAGAAAATATAACAATATTAACCATAGTTACTATGCTGTACGTTACTCTTGATCTGGCTGTTAACACCTGCCTTGTTTGGTTAAATATGAAAGAGTCTTATGCCATGCTTTTGCTATTTTAAACTTCAAAATAAATTAAAATGGGAAACTCAAACCACTTTGGGTGCTAGGATTAATAAAAAACATTTTACGTTAATATATTCAATTTATATTCAATTTATGTTGAAATACTCTTCATTTTTTCTTCATCATATCTTCATGTGAACATTATACCTACTTATGAGCAACACATTTTCCACTCTTAGAAATATGGAAGGTAGAATACAGGGTAAGTCACTTTCACTTTTATGTCTGTTGCCCTGAATTATTTCAGACCCAAAGGGAAGACACAGATTCACTTGCATTCCCATCCCCTTCTGTGCCATCTCCCACACATACCACCAGAATTCTGAAAATGATATTGTTAAACAGAGTAGATAGATGGAGCTAGAGAGTATTATGCTAAATGAAATAAATCAGAGAAAGACAAGTACCATATGATTTCACTCATATGTAGAATTTAAGAAACAAAACAAATGAACATAGTGGGTAGGGAGAAGAAAGGAAAACCAAGAAACAGACTATAGAGAACAAACTGAGGGTTACTTGGGAGGGGGAATGTGTTAATAGTTGATGGGTATTAAGGAGTACACTTGTAGTGGTGAGCACTGGGTGTTGTAAGTAAGTGATGAATCACTAAATCCTACACCTGAAACTAATATTACACTGTATGTTAACTAACTGGAATTTAAATAAAAAATTGGGGGAAATTAAAAAAAAAAACACAAAACCCTGAGTAGGTAGAAGGAATGATATCAAATCAGAAAAGACGTGGTCAATTTCTACTCTGCCAAAAGCAACCAGGGGCAAAAATGAATATAGGTAAACCCCAAAATACCAATGGAATGGCTCTCTGGTATCTGAGATCGATGGATCCTGTGAAGAGAAACAAGGAATTCTCACAACAGGGCTGACATTAACTTGTCCTTTGGTTCTGTTATTGCCTGCTTTGATACCTGAAAGTGCCTCATTGTTAGGATATCTTAAGAGAAAACATTTCCTCTTCCTTGGTTAGTGCCCTGCTTTTCAATGGATCTTTGACCCAGGTCTTAGCTCAAACAAAATTGCTCTTCACAAATCTCTTATGGAATTGGATTTAGTATATACCAGTATTTTCTAAAGGTAGAATCTTTCTGAAAATCACTCTAGTGTCTTTCAATGTTAAGGTGCTTACTGGATTTCATATAATAAGCCCTTAACCCCAACGTGGGTTACAAGTTTAATTTAACAATGGAGTTCCTTTTTGTAAAATAGAAGTTTCCTCAAAGTCAGGCAGTATGTATTTTTGACAAGGTAATTCTGAAAATCTTCTTAATAGAGAGTAAATACTTATGTGGTCTTGATTTTATCATAGTTCACATAAAGGGGTGATAAGTTAGAGGAAGAGGGAGAGTGAGCACGTGAGCTGTTAATGGGGTCACCTGGTGTCTAAAGAAATGAATGTGGGGTTTAAAAATAATATTTATGGTTCTCTTCTATATTATTTTTTAACAAAATCACAGTATTTTTGTCACTTTTATAATTTTTTGTCAAGACATTTAAGGTTGTGTTTAATAATATGCAATGATCAAAGAGTGATTCTACAAAAAGTCTTCGACTTGGAAAAGATCTTAAGGGTGATTGATTTGGGAGTCTCTCTTTTTACAGTTTTGATTTTACTGTGAAATATTGAGGAATGAAAGATATGCTTTTGCAAAATAACCGCTATATAAATGTGACCCTCCCTAATATTTATTTTAGCATACATTTATAGTTTCACTATACATCTTAAAAGGAAAAATTTATAGCAAAATCCTGTGGAACATTATTTCTTAAATATTCATTTATCCTGAATATATTTTGTTGTCTACAATCCTATTAATGTAAAATGAAATAGGTTAGTTACATTTCCACATAATTTTAAATAGTTAAATTGCAACCATTGTAAAATACCAAGAAGTCATTTAACATTTTAAAATATAGTTATAAAATTGCTTAAATAATAACATTGTGAAATCCTGACTTCCCAAAGTATTATCAAAATAACTTGTCGGGAAGACAAAGCTGATTTTATTTTCACTGCCACCATTTCCACAACAGAGACCCAAAAATATCTCAGAGAGGAGAAGGTGTTAGATTAACATTACTGAGGTTTTACAGTTTTGCTTATGTGGGTTTATCAATATGTGGGTCTATCAATATCAATAGTATGAAGTTTGATTAGGATTGAATAAGAACCCTGGATGTAATAGTTCAGGACTTCTAGACAGAGATGAAAGATGGATTTTGAAGCCAGGGGTTCAAAGACTATTGGCAATAAACTATTGTTTGCTTTGTTTTGAGAAGTCCGTATCTTATTAGGAAGATTCTGCAGTGAACAATAAAGTTATTAGAAATTTACCTTCCTGGGTAAGAATTTTCTGGAATTATAAAGTTATACTGATGAGGATGTTAATATAGACAGAAAACAACAGAGAGATGGTTTGTCTCAGAAGTCTTTGGTTTTATTGGACATGGCCAAAAGAAAGTCTAGAAAGATTAAATCATTTTTATCTATTTGGAGGGCAATAGTAATAGAGTCCAGGTATTTTGACATATAATATGCTATCTTGGCATTTTGTTGAAGAAACCTAATGAAGTCACTTATTATTTTTAGTAAAAATTGAATTATATAAACACCTTACAAAAACATATAGACACTTCAAATAATACTGATTATACCAAATGTTTGATCAGTCTCACTAAGATGAAGTTTGTCTTCATTAAAAGGGTAGAATTGGTAAGACTTAAATGTGTTATACCATAATTGGTTAATTGCCTGACAATTACCTGAGAGTATCTGCTTCCTGGGAGAAAACAAAGTATCTTATTGCAACTCTCGCAAGTGGCACAAAGTCTTGCACATAATATATGTTCAATAAACACAATAATACAATACAAGGTTCCTCCAGATAGCATCAAGTGTCTGTACTTTTTACCAAGGCATTTCTTTATTTTCAGACATGGACAGTTGAGCCAATCGAGTGTCATGTTTCTGTTTGCTTGACATGATTTTCAATTGAATATATTTTTCTATATTAAATTTTTGTTATATTCCATGAGATGAGTAATTCAGACAATTTTATTTAGAAACAATTTTATTTAAGAACGTAATTTTAAATGAATTATTAAGCTTTTTTGTGTCATGCACTTGCTATTTATAATTCAAAGACGTTAAGAGGCAAATTTGGATCTTTTTTTTTTAAGTATGATAATTTAATTTGAGTATGTTTCTCCCATACGGTGGTAGTAATTTTTTTCTAAGAATATCACAAGATTATTGGCCTTCTAGGAAAGATTTTGGATCCTTAGCTTGGGAATTTTTCACCCAAGGACTGATGCAAGTATACCAGAACAAAATTAGATATTCCATTATTTCCAATTGCAATAAAATTCATGACTTTAATATTGTGTTCAAGACAAAAGTCCATGATTTCTGGACTTTAAATATAAAAGCTATGTTAAGTAGGGCATAATTGGACTTGCATGTGAGTGAGAGCACTAATAAGATGTGGATAAAGAGGCTCTGTTTCATAGGAAACTGCTGGGATTTATATTTTTGTGATTTGCAGTTTTGATTATTTCCAGTACATCACTCTTCCCATTTGTATGTACATTTGTGTATGCATGAATATACTTTGTTACTGTGTTCTCCTATTACCTTCAGTACATTCCTCTTAATACCATTATTGGTTCTTGTTTTTACTAAAAATGAATGTCAATTAGGACCCATGGGTTTATGTCCAAATTATTATTGTTTTTTCAATTCAGCTTCAGCAATGCATATAAGCTTTTGAATGACATTTCAGAGAAAAATGCATAATATTATAGATTAATATTAATTTAATTTGCATTATATAAAAGAAAACAAATACAGTTATGCAGTAGAAAATTATTGAAGGAAATTATGGTTTATGGACAAAATTTATGAGTATGAATGCATTCACTTTCCCATGAGATTTTCTTCATTGAAAATAAAATCATCTTTTTCAGTTTAATAATTCATGAAAATAATAGTTTTTAAAGATTTTATTTATTTCAGTCAAATAGAACATTAGTGTGGGGAAGGGGCAGAGGGAGCGGGAGAAAGAGACTTCCTACAGAGCAGGAAGCCCAACTTAGGCTCTATCCCAGGATCATGAGATCATGACCTGAGCTGAAGGCAGATACTTAACTGCCTGAGCCACCCGGCTCCCCTAAAATAATCATTTTTAAGTAAGAAGTATTAAATTTCCAAAATAAAATTTCTGTATGAAATAATGTCTTAAACTTGCATATAAATATTTGAATGCAACGTATGCACTTAGAATATCATATGTATTTAAAATTAATTAATTAAACAATAGTCATACTACATGTATTATTTAAACAAAATTTCTAGTAAAATTCCAGATACATTTTAAACTTAATAATGTTATGGGAATTCAGAAGCATACTGCACTTTTAGACATGGCTGCTCAAACTAACATTTTAGCTAAAGGAACATACATATATATGTAATGTCATATATTTTCTGTTTCCTGAGACTTTCTAATAATTACCCCATTATCATGTAATTCTATGAGACATATGACTCAGAAATAAGTTTTTTAAGAAAAAAATCTTCTATGATAATTATTTGAAGAGGATAAACATATTTGAGTAGTTTACAGCACCATTAATTTGACTTCTTATGAATTATACAATGGGATTAAACTGTTTCATTTTATAGATTGGCTCCAACAGCAAGAAGCATAACAATTGAATTCCTTGCTTCATAAAGCTAAGTTATGGCTTTTTGTCAATACTTCAGCATTCCACACTAAGAAGAAAATGTGCAATGCCATCATAGACTCATTTCATATCTGATGATCTTTAAATGTCATTGAGAATTGGAAATTATCCCTTATAATGGTTGAAGTTGCTAAGTCTAGATAAGAGAAAACTCACATATAAAATTAAAATATACAGTACAGACAAAAGGTTGATATCCAGGATCTATAAAGAACTTCTCAAACTCAACACATGCAAAACAGACAATCATATCAAAAAATGGGCAGAAGATATGAACAGACACTTCTCCAATGAAGACATACAAATGGCTATCAGACACATGAAAAAATGTTCATCATCACTAGCCATCAGGGAGATTCAAATTAAAACCACACTTAGATAGCACCTCACACCAGTTAGAATGGCCAAAATTAGCAAGATAGGAAACAACATGTGTTGGAGAGGATGTGGAGAAAGGGGAACCCTCTTACACTATTGGTGGGAATGCAAGTTGGTGCAGCCACTCTGGAGAACAGTGTGGAGATTCCTCAAGAACTTAAAAATAGAGCTTCCCTGTGACCCTGCAAATTCTGTTATGCAATTCTGTTATGCTGAAAAGAAATGAAATAAAAAAAATAAAATATACTTTCATTATACAACTTAGTTATGAGGTTCTGACTTATTTCCTATTTCTGCATTCCTCCTTTCCCCCAAATTGGGACCCTTTGACCTTTACCATCTGGAGTCAAGTTCAGCCCCTTGTATAAATCTTAGCCCAATGAAAAAAAAAATGTAGATGGCTATAGCTCTACATTGTAGGAGTGAGACTTTATCCATATTTTTTAAAATTTCTTTTCAGCGTAACAGAATTCATAGTTTTTGCACCACACCCAGTGCTCCATGCAATGCATGCCCTCCATAATACCCACCACCTGGCTCCCCCAACCTCCCAACCTCCTCCCCTTCAAAACCCTCAGGTTGTTTTTCAGAGTCCATAGTCTCTCATGGTTCATCTCCCGCTCCAATTTCCCTCAACTCCCCCATATTTTTTGAGTTCAACTTGAACTACACAGATTCTGGTAACTGGGATTCTACTTTTTTTTTTTTTAAGAAAATAATAACCTGGGGGCACCTGGGTGGCTCAGTTGTTAAGCATCTGCCTTCAGCTCAGGTCATGATCTCAGGGTCTTGGGATTGAGCCCTGCATCAGGTTCTCTGCTCAGCAGGAAGCCTGCTTCTCCCTCTCCTACTCCCCCTGCTTGTGTTCCCTCTCTCATTATGTATTTTTCTGTCAAATAAATAAAAACTTTATTAATAGTAATAATAATAATAACCCATATAGCAGTACTGGTACTTAGCTTTCTGCCGTGGTTTTCTGTTTAGGTCACAGCATTAATATTTCTCTCACTCTTAAATCTGACTGGGACAAAGTGACAATAATGATTTCACTCATACGTGGAATTTAAGAAAACAGATAAATGTGGAAGGGATGGGGAAAGACAGAGGCAAAACATAAAAGAGACTCTTAACTATAAAGAACAAACTGAAAACTGACGGTTGCTGGAGGGGAGATGGGCGGGGGATGGGGTAAATGGGTGGTGAGTATTAAGGAGGGCACTTGTGATGAACATCACAAGTTGTATGTAAGCAATGAATCACCAATTTCTACACCTAAACTAATGTTATACTGTATGTTTAATCATGGAATTTAAATTAAAACTTGGACCAAAAAATAATAAGCAAAACTGACTAAGATGTTTGAAAATCTTTTCTTCCAAAGATTCATCTAATCTCTGATGAGGGTCAAATTTAAAGTAAACGTCTGTATTTGGTGATCAATGCTGACATCACTATAAAGAAAAATCAGGCTAAAGTGAGGTCAGATTTTATTAGAAATGTTCCTGAATCTTCCAGACTATAAGAAAAAACCTATAAACATTAAAGATTCCTAGAATCTTATCAATAGTTTTATATTCTATAATGAAATAAAATATATCTTTGCATATATGTCCTTGTTCACATGCATCAACATATCTTAGAACAAATGCTTATAAATGATACTATTCAATGAAAAGCTGTATGTATGTAAAATTTTGCTATTGCTTCCAATGGCCTTATTGGTTAAAGTGATATGTTGGTTTTTAAACTTGTCTTCATTATGAGTGAGCGTACAAACATTATAATCTGTTTTCTTGTCCTGAAAACCATCTGTTCATGACTTTTGAACCTTCCTTATCTTTGCTTAACTTTCATGGTTAAAGAAGTAAAGATGACGTGATGAAAGTGAGGTAATGTTTCTAAAAATTATATACAAGATAAAAATTGTGAAAAGAAGTATTTTAATGAAAATGTCTACAGAGGAAAATAGATTTAGTATTTTATCCTATTGCTCTTCACAAAATCTGTTGGCTTTAATTAAAAAAGAGTGATCTCTTAATTACTAGAGCCAATGAACTCTTCTCAATTTAGTGACAGTTTGGGAGTAGCTAAATAGAATAATAATTAAAAAACATGGCCTAGGTTTGAATTATGATCTTGTCAATTCAATAACTTATAACCTTGAACAAGTCACTTAAACTCTCTAATTATCTGTATCATCATTTGTAAAATGAAGATAATGATAGTATTTACCTTACAGGTTTTATATGAGGATTCAGCTAAATAATGCATGTCAGGAAAGCACTTAGTCTAGTGCCTGGCATAAAGTAAGTCATGTTGCTGTAATTATGATTATTATTGGCATAATGTCAATGTATCATATGTTCCTCTTGACCACACCTCAAGGTCTAAACTCATTTTTTCCTTCAGTCTGTAGTTGTAGGTACTTGATTCTCCTGTTGTTTCTCTGATAACGCTTAGAGCTTCTTGTCTTATCCCTCTTCTTCCATCTCTTTAATGAGTGCTCCAGTTTTGGAGACTATCACATTATATATGATATGAATGTTTCTTAGTCACAGTTCTCATCATGTTATCACCCTGATTAAAATCTTCTATGGGAAACTGATTTTTAAACCTTCTATCAAATATTCCAAAGTTAACATCCAAAGATACAGTGTGCAAAACAAAACACCATGTCTGCACTCCCATGCTCATTCCAGCACTATTTAAAGTAGCCATGATATGGAAATAACTCAAGTGTATGTTGACAGATGAATGGATAAAGAAAATGTGCTATATACACACAATGGAGTATTCAGACTTAAACAAGAAGAAAATCCTTCCATCTGAACCAACATGACATTATGCTACGTTAAATAAGTCAGTTACAGAATACTACAAGATTTCACTTTTATGAAATATCTAAAATAGTCAAACTCATAGAAGGAGAGAATACAATAGTGACTGCCAGGGGATGGGAGATGGGAGAAATGGGGAGCTGTTATTCAATGTGCACCAAATTTTGGTTATTCAAGATGAATAAGTTCAAGAGATCTGTTGTAAAACAGTGCCTATACTTAACAATGTAATAATGTGCACTTCAAAAATTTTTAAAATGATAGATTTCATGTTATGTGTTCTTACCACAAAAAAAGGGAAACAAAAACAAACATTAAAAAACAACAGCAGCAACAAAACAAAGAACACAACAAACATTGGGATGTGTTGGAGGTCTACTACATTCATGGTGATGATGGTATCATAGGCATATGTATATTTTCAAACAAATCAAATTTCATATTAAATATATGCAATTTTTTGTATATCAGTGATAGATCAATAGAAATTTTTTTTTTTTTACTGAATGGAAAGAAAGCAGAGATTTCAGACAACATTCACAAAAAGCTCTGGATTGTCAAGAAGAAAAGACAGTGAGACAAGTTTGAGCACAGACTTTTTTTTTTAAGCAGAAACATGAGTATATATTTTTGTTGTCAGGTATTAATGGAGAGGAAGAGATAGAACTAGAAACCATCCTTTTCCTGAAATAAAACCACAAAAATTCTATTCATAATATATTTTAGTACCAATAGATATGGGTTTTTTATTGTTGTTGTAACAAATTACCACAAACTTAGTGGCTTAAACACCACAATTTTTACTTTATAGCTCTAGAGGTCAGATATCCTTTATAATTAAAAATAATTAAAATTATTTTATGACTGTGATCTAAATTCAACCAGTTTTTACTTCATAGAGAATGCTTCTTGTTGAAAGAAGGCTTCCAAATTGATTTTGCCTATGTGATTTCTCATTTGTACATGTAATCCTACAATGGGTCTTATCCTGCAATAATTCTAAGTAAGTGTATACAGACACGCAATATTTTAAATAACTTGAAATTTAGGAGAACTTTTTTTTTAATAAGAAGATGTAATTGTTTATCTTCCTTTTTCCCCATATAAAGTTAAAAACAAAAGCATACTGTCTAAACAGAAGTGAACACAATATTCATTTGGCTAACACTAGTCACAAGTCTGTTTTATTCCCCACACATGTAGCTGAGAGGCATAGAAGTCTTTTCAAAGCTCATCTGCAAATTTTATTTTATTTTTTTATTTTTTAAAGATTTTATTTATTTGACAGAGAGAGATCACAAGTAGGCAGAGAGGCAGGCAGAGAGAAAGAGAGGAGGAAGCAGGCTCCCCGCCTAGCAGAGAGCCCAATGTGGGACTCGATCCCAGGACCCTGAGATTATGACCTGAGCCGAAGGCAGAGGCTCAACCCACTGAGCCACCCATGCGCCCTGCAAATTTTATTTTAAAATGAAAATGATAAGTAAATAAATAAAATTAAAAAAATCTCTGATTTTAGGATTATAACATTTTAAAGATAGAAGAGTAAACAAACCCATAGATCAAATGTAAAAATTAGAGAAATAAATGGCAGAAAATTCAATGTTTATAGCTTGTCCAAGATTCCAAAGAGTATACTGGATGTTTTATATTCACTGTCTCTTTCAGATATCATACTAATTCCTGAAATCACTTTTATTTAGACCTTCCTAAAAATGCATAAGAGAACGTTAGAAATTTGCTTACAACATAATGCTGTCTTGATACAGAATTCAACATTATATTTCTTAGAGCATCGTTTTCTATTTTTTGATTAATAAATTAATTGGTATTATAGAGAATTGTAAACTAAGGAAAAGTATGAAGAAATGGTATGATTTGATTGAAACAGGGCTTGGTATAAATATGTAAATTAAATCTATAAACCCACCACCCAGAGACAACCAAATTTAACTTTGGGTTTATTTTCTTCTAGTATTTTTTTCTAGGCATTCTTTACACAATTGAGATTACACTATTTTAATCTTAATTTTTCCTAAATTTTATAAAATAAATACTTCTGTTTGGTACATTCTTTTTTAAAAATTTTATTTATTTATTTGATAGAGATCACAAGTAGCCAGACATGCAGGCAGAGAGAGAGGAGGAAGCAGGCTCCCTACTGAGCAGAGAGCCTGATGTGAGGCTCATGACCCGAGCCGAAGGCAGTGGCTTTAACCCACTGAGCCACCCAGGTGCCCTGTTTGGTACATTCTTTATAGGTATTACATTTTAATAAATACATCTAATTTAATTAGTTCACATGTTCTCCCATAAGGTATAAGAAGGTAAAATGTTATGAATTACAGTATATGAAATAAAATCATGCAAATTATATTAGACATTTAGTGTTGCCATACAACACTTCTGTTTTATTATTTTCATTTTATAGGGGGGATAGAGGGTATAAAGATGAGACCGGGAACAGTTTACTTCTTCCTTCAGAAATGATCTTGAAAATTATCCTCTGAATTTAGGTAAATATTTTCATTGCATATTTCTAAACTAAAAGATACATATAAAAGTTTACATTTCTTGGGTTATATTGCAGTAATTGAAAAAAATGCATGCTTCTACACTTTCAAAGCTGTGTATTATATATATCAATATATAATTGGGAAAATTTTTTGCAATACTGACATTGTATATGCCAATGCATTTAAATTTTTGCTGATTAAAAATAAAATGCTGGGCTTTTCATTATTTATTGACTTTTCATGAAAGTCAGATTTATTGGCTTCCTATTGAAATGAATACTGTTAAGAGAGGAAGATTTTATTGCAATGATTCTGTTTGAGCCATTTACCTTTCAGAAAGGCACAAATCAACATTGTTTGTGTCTAATGGTTATTGATTTGGAAATAATTCTATCAAATACGGTTCTTTAAGGTCATGCAAAGGTTTTGCCAACTTAGCTGTTGTATGACATTACACAGTTCATAAGCCTCTTTCATGGGATCCATTTTACTTTATTTAGCTTACAGTTTATATTTCTAGGCCAAGGAGTGAAGCATTAGACTTTCTTTGTAATATGCACCATTGCCTTGTTAAGTATGATGATGGTGAATTATAATAGAAGGAATTGCTATTATTTGCAAGTGAAAAATTCCAAATTTCCTTGAAACAACTAATTTGGAACTCACTTTCTTTGTTCTAGCACATTTTGTTAATAAATTGGTCACTGGAGACTAATGGAATATGGGAAAGCATTGTTCTTTGGTGTTTAGAGTTTGGTCATTCTTATTTTGAGACAGTATCTATGTATTTACCAACATCTGTCTGTTAAGTTTTTAAATCATTGGTGTTACTCCTGAAACTGTTAGTCTCTGTCTCCAAGCATAGATCTCCTTTCAAGTCATTAAAAAAAATTCCATCTAATTTTTTATTTTCCGTTTGTTAAATTGTTCTACAGGACATCTAATTCATAGGTTTCATAATTGTTTTTGGTCCTTTTAGTATCACCTTGCTTCTCATTATTCTAAACTCTTTTTTTTTCCTTTTCCTTTCCAAATTAGCATAACTTCCTCGATACTTCTCTCCATTTCTTGCTACAGCTATTTGAAGTGTCAGTTCTCTTTGGGTTCTCTTCCTATCTGATTTTTATCGCATTATTGCAATTCTACTCTCCTTGAAGTCCTCCCAGGTCTTATTCATCTTCTCTTTAATCACATCTGTTTTCTCTGTCTGGCTTTCTCAAGTCCAGATATGCTCTTTTAAGTCATCTTACGTGCTTCTTTGCATATTATTGGCACAGTACTGGCATTTCCTTCTGTTGTTGGAGAGGATATCCTCTCTGTAGATGGGTTCCTATAGCTAATATTCCTGAGACTTCTAGATTTGGTTTTCTTTGTGGTATTTTTTGGAGCTCCTCTTTGATAATATGACCTAACTTTAAGCTCTAAACAGACTCAGCGCTTACTGGTATCTCCACTAAACTTGCTGTCGCCATTCCTTTCTTGTACGCACAACAGGAAGGTAATTTGTTGGGCAGAGTTTCTGGACCAAAGTGTCTATCAGGGATTTCTTAGTGCTGTGCAGTTGTAATGTTTTACTAAGCTATTGTATGGTACCTTGTCAATCTAAATTAAAGTAAGTAGAAATATGTAAAGTCCCTATAATAATATACAGTGGACTTTTGAACTATGTGGGCCTACACATACATGTGGGGGGGGTTTGATAAATAGAACATACTTCTATAAATGTATTTTCTCTCCCTTGTGATTTTTCTTAGTAACACTTTATTCTCTATTTTCTTTATTATAAAAATGAAATATATAATACATTCAGCATACAAAATACATGTTAATTGACTGTGTATGTTACTGATAAGGCTTTTGACCTATTTAGTTGTTAGGTTTGGGGGAGTCAAAATTTATACATGGTTATAGGGGATTGGCTCCCCTAACTTCCATGCTGTTCAAGGGTCAACCATAATTCTTTTTTATTGAGGTATATTAGTTTCAGGTATAAAACATAGTGAATCAATATTTGTAGACATTGCAAAATGCTTTAAATAAGACTACTTAATATTCATCACTATTTGTAGCTTTAAATTGTTTCAATTTTTTTCTCTTGTGATAAGGACTTTTAAGGTCTACCCTGTTAGAATTGTCAAATATGCAATAGAATAGTATTAACTATAGTCACCATGCTGTACATTACATCCTTACACACTGGAAGTTTTTACCTTCTGATGCCCTGAACCCATTTTGCCCCATCCTCCACTGCACAACTACCACTGTGTTCTCTGTATGTATGACCTTGCTGTCTTTGTTTCTTAGAGTCCATATATAAGTGAGATAATATGGTATTTGCTTTTCTTTGTCTGATTATTTCATTTAGGATAATGCCCTTAAGTTCTGTCCATGCTGATGTAAATGGCAAGATTTTATTCTTTTTTATTGCTGAACAGCACACCACATCTTCATCCATCAATGGATACTTAGGACAATGGGGAACATTTATCAAAAGACAGTCTCTTTGATAAATGGTGTGGAAAATTGGACAAAAAACAAAAACAAAAACAACAAAAAAAACACCCCAAAACACACTGTACCCAAAAACTAACTCACAATGAACGAAAGACTTGACTATAAGACCTAGAGTCATCTGCTTCTAACAATATTAATTTCCCCACACTCCCTGACTATATTGCTTTCATACAAAGACTCTATTTCCTAATTTAAAATGTCCCTCCACAAACATCAGGTTTTTGTTGCTGCTGCTGCTGTTGTTGTTGGTTTTGTTGTTTGAGACTTGAGTATGTCTGAATGGGTATAAAAAGACTGGGAAGGGGCAGTACTTAGAATTATGAATGACTCTAAGGCAGTAACCACTAATATATGTTATGCTGGTTTTAATCTTTAGGCTGTATAACAGCATATTCCAGAAAATAGTGAAGTAAAATTTAGAATAGAATAGAACAGCAAAATTTTGAATAAAGGTTAAGACTCAAGAATTTATATACACACAATTTCTTTCATGGAAAGAGGCAGGAGAACTATATTTTAAAATCTGTAATAAGTTGGAACAAATTCAAAATTCGATTGCACATATACTTACTTAAAAAAAGCAACCCTGTGTATTTATGGAACTCTTACCAACTAAGAAATGAAATGTAATTTAATATTCAGGATGCAAATCCTATAAAAGAACAGGTTGTGAGCAACACTGAAACTAGGTTAACATAAATTTACCTCACATTGTTCAAAATTAGGTTTTGGTGGTATAAAATTATAAATCCCTTTGAGAGAAAAATAAAAGTGGCCATGATAATAATCAAAGATAAAATCCTTATATCTAGCACCCGTAATAGGAAGTATATGTGCATATACTGCGTTTCAGGGATGGAAGAGTGAGAGAAAAGTGTGAAGTCAAAAGTTTGACAAATTCATTTGTAAATGGGAAAATATCAAAAGACAATATTTCATTCTTTTGTAATGATTTAATATTTAAAACATTAAAAATGGTTTAAATTATGCTATATTTGGGTGCATAAATATACTATAGAGTATAAGTAAAACTTAAAAGGATTGGCAGTATTTTTCTTGTCAATTGCCAGATATGTAAAGGTACAATAATTTTTCACATGCTAAGAGTAATTGATCTGTCTGCTGTCAGTTCACAATATATATGGAGGAAAATTTTTACACTATCATATGGGTCTATTTTAAATATTTACCATATTTTGTCAATACTCTGATTTTATGCTAGGTAAACAGAATTCAAGTCTATATAGTGGTTTGGACTGCCTTAGAGAGACTCTCTTGTGCTCCTAAAGTACAGGAAATGTGGGATAATTTTTTGTTGTTATCCATGAATTGAAACATATAGTCATGAGAGGGAAATAAATGTTAGCTTTCAGAAATGAAAAGGTAAACCTTATACAAGGGTGTGGAACAAATCGAACCCTCATGACAAAAGTTGTACTATAAGGACACCCCAGGGAGGGGAAAATTTGCCTCAGAAGCTCCCTGCCTCCTTAAAGGAATCCGGAGTTGACCCAAGCGTAAAGAAATGCTCATCTGTAAAAACAGTATGAAAGGGATGAGAGTCTAGAGACTTCTCTCTTCCCCTCAAATGAGAAAGATCAGTGGAAGCTTGCTGCATGTCTGGAACACAAATGAAAATTGGCACCCTTCAAAAATCAGATTAAAAACTCTACTATTTCAAAGACTGCTTTCAATATACAAAATAAGTTGAAACAGGATAATAATACCCTAGCATTTTAAATTTTGCTGTAAAAGTTACTAGTTTTTACAAATGATATGATATGTCAAATAGTTTTTTATATAGAAAAACTATTTTAATTCAACCAAAAATTTCAAATGTAAAATAAATGCTTAATACTAAAACTCAGCCTCCTCTGTAGTTCTTGAGTGAGACTCGAGATTTTAAAACTCACTCCTTCCTTCCGCTCCCCTCCCCCAGATCTGGACTTTGGCTCTTATTTTAGGAAATTGGTTTAGAATATATGACACTTATGGGGGGGATAATTCATTTATAAATCTAGAAATCCTACAGCTGTTTTGTCTATCAGTATGTATGTAGTTACCTATCACATCAGAGAATTTTTGTAATGAATTTGCAACATATGTCCTGAATGTGTCATTTCTCATGTTGACTTACCTGACAGCAGGTGTCATTTTTCACTGACAGTTACTTTTATGATTTTTGAAGGTTTAAATAATTTAATAACATAAGATATAATTTTCTGGCATCTTTCCTGAGGCTCACAGAGAATCTGAGTAATGTGATCTCTCCAGTTCTTGATTATTTAATATATTCAAAATATGTTGACCAGCTCTACCCCAGAAATGACTTGTCAACCAGATTTAAAGAGAGCAAGAACACGCATTCATTTATACCATGTTGGTCACAGTTAAGAGTTACATTGTTCTAAATGCTTTATACAGTTTCTTATATAACCGTCCAAGTACATCGTGAGTTAAGTATCACTCTATGATTTCCCAATGCAGATAAGAATGCGGAGACGGGGGGAGCCAGGTGGTGGGTATTATGGAGGGCACACATTGCATGGAGCACTGGGTGTGTTGTAAAACTATGAATTCTGTTACGCTGAAAAGAAATGAAATTAATAATTAAAAAAAAAGAATGCAGAGATGTAAAAAGTTAAGTAATTCACCCCAGGCTATACAAGTATTAAGTGTCAGGCACAATCATCTTATGTGATGTAGGGTCACCCTGGGAAACACAGACAGGAAATGAACACTTTTTAGAGATGAGTGATAAATGGACAATTCATTGAGTAGTTAGAAAAAGATAAAGGGAAAAGTGGTTTAAAAATATAAAAGAGAGACACACAGAGAGAAAAAGGATCATAGCACTTGTTCTCAAGTATGAGAGTAGTATGTCTTCTAATTAACTTTCATTTTTTAAAAACGTTATGACTTTGGACCTGGATTTGATACTTATAATTGTATTGACATTACATTTTCTCTTGAAACTGATTTAATTTTGTGTGTTTGAAAATTCAACTTAATTACTATTGTGTTGAATTTTAAATTAATCAAGGACTTTATGCACATACATGACATCTAAATATTTGCTAAAGTTTTAGAAACAAGTTTTAAAAATGACTAAATTTTTTGTCCTTTGGAAAACTTTTTTTTTCTTTCCCTGAATAACTGTCATTTGTCTTCTAAATGATTCTAGAACCAATTCTGGCAGGTATGGGTGGAAGTAGTGGTCTCCCCAACATCCACCAAGCAATTTTCAGAAACTATCTGGGTGTCCTGTAATTCAACTCAATTCTAATACTGTCTACCTGGACGTAGTGTCATATCCCAAAGTTAAGGGCTCATTCCTACATTACTGTCCCTCCCTGTTTCAGATATTTGTCACAATTGCAGGTTATCACCAATGCTTCTTTACCAACTGGCTATAGATTAAAGGTTTTCACATCCCCCTCCTTGGGTTTGAATAATTTGCTAGAGGGGCTCACAGAACTCAGAGAAACATTTTCCTTACTAGGTTATTGGTGTGTTACAAAGAATATAACCCAGGAACAGCCAGATGGGAGAGACACATAGAGTAAGGTGTGGGGAAAGGGTGCAGCGCTTCCATGTCCTCCCTGAGGGAACCACTCTCCCTGTACCTTCACAAATTCACCAACACAGAAGATCTCTGAACTTCATCTTTAGGGGCTTTTATGAAGGCGTCTAGCCCTTCTCTCCTTCCTGGAGTTGGAGCAGAGGAGATTGGAACTGAACATGTGGGTGGGGCTCCTGGCAACCAACTTTTGGTTACCTATGGGCTTTCCAAAAGTCATCTCATTAATATAATAAAAGATACTTTTATCACTTGAGAGAGTCCAAAGGTTTTAGGAGCTCCTAGAACATGGACAAGGACTAAATATTTATTTCTTATTATAATTCACAACATCACACCTTCTAATGGAATTCCAATTTTTTTTTTACATTTAAGCAGTTAGACACACCTACTATGTGGTAATATTATATTCTTATTTTGACTACTGGCAAGCTGAATTTTCTCTTATTAGTCTAAGTAAATTATGCAATATTTAACATGCCAAAGAATAAAATAAAAAAAAACAGTTAATCATATTTATTATTAGCCCCTTAAGAGATTTTATTTTCTTCAATACTTTGCTTGGATCAAACTTGAAAATCAAAATAACATTGAATAAATGTCTAGATTTTTTTCTCCAACTATGAAAATTGAAATTATCTGTATCATTTTGAATACATAAGCCATGGAGTACCATCAAATTAGTCACATAAAATGACAAAGCTAAGAGAATATAGTAATGGGTTTGTTGTCCCTTTTTATACAGAGGATAATCCATGGATGGGGGAATACAGTGCTTCACAAGCAGTGGCACACTCTTCCTCAGGGATTTTGGACAAGAACAATTTTATGGAATATTATAAAGACAGAACAGAAACAGGGCATGACTGGCTCTGAGGTTGGGCATTTTCTTATAAGGTTAGCAGATCCTTTTTTCTAGGGTAAAGTAAACTAGCTAAAGCTAAGTTGGAGACTGTGATTGGAGTTAGGTTTCTTTTAACAGTGAAGTGTTTCCCATAAATACAAGCTAACTTAGGTTTAGATTTGGGATGTGGGCCAGGCCACTGGGGTGGCCTCCAGTTTATGGGTGCCCGTATATGAATTAACTTATTCAGGCATTTGTTCAGAAAACATGGGTTCACTATATTTACACATGCATACACACACAAGTTTTTATGGTATTCACATGTTATTAAATCATATAGGCAAAAACATAAAAGCTTACAACTGTTAAGATAAAGGCTGTCATAAGTAATTTATGTTTTCTCTAAATGCAGTAGTGTGTATATTCTGTGATTGAAATGAAGAACATGCTGTTTCTGAGGTGTTATACTTGAAGAAATAATAAAAGTGTGCACATTTTGAAAAAATAAGTCTTAGAATCAAATTACTCTGCAAAAATTGTCTGTGAATATTCTAAAAAGTTTTGCTTTTGACAAAAGATAGATATGAGTACAAAACAATAACCAAATTACACATTAAGAAAATTCTTGTTGAAACACATTTTCCTTTAAAGCAGTCATGATGTTCACCATAAATTATCACTTTTCTTAACATTACCAGATTTAATAGCATTTTAATATATATTATTTATGTCTTAAAGTGCTGATGTTCACACATGTCCATACTTTAATTTCTTAAATAGCAAATAATAAAATATATAATAGCTATCAGTAAGTGTATATGGATATTGGAAACTTTTTTCTTTACCTTTATCATGAAATCTATATTTACAAGGACATGTAATAAAGTTTCTCAGTTATAATCTCATGGATATATCTCTTCCCTTCATATACATAATTATAATATGTTCCCCCATTGTTTACCATTTAGTATCTGCTCGTTTTCCATAAGAAAACATGCTTTCTGTGTGCAAGACCCATGCTGGTTTTATTCAGTTGTCACCACAGCAGAGTGACACATAGTAGGGGTTCCAAAAATATTTTCCGCAAATTTGTTTGAATGAGTAACTTGAAGAAACTTTGAAAACTTTGAAACTTACCAACATTCAAAAGAAACCATAGCATTTTTTGAACAATATAAAGAATATAATTAAATGGAATACTGAGTTTCAAATGAACTATGAAATGCTAATGATATATAACACTATATATATAATTTATATAAAGGAAAATATAAATATAATAACTGTTAATTTTGTGGATTAAAACTATATTTTCAAAATTATTTTTAAAGGCCTGAATGCATGTGCCAAAATGGTAAGAGTGGTTTATTTTAATCTGTGGAGTAATGTGGGAGTATTGTCCTATGTATTAATACTTCTGTATTAATTCCGCTAATACTATTGGAACATAATACTTCTGTAAGTTCCAATAGTGTTAGCATGTAGTATTACTCAACAGAAGAAAAAAAACAGAATATAAACATTAAATTTTATTTTGTAACTTACAGTTATTTATAAAATTGAATATCTTCCTGCTCAGAGTTCAGGTTTAACTCAGTATAAATATGAATTTTGTGGCCCTTACACATAAATACAGATAACTCTCAAAGAATTAAAAATTCCTCTTATTATAAACTTTGATATTCTTAAATATATTATGCATATATTTATATTGTATTTAATATAGTTATTACAGTTTCTTTTATAATAAAACATTTGAGTATTTCTATCTTAAATTAGTCATTAATTCATGCTTATTGTTATTTGACTACTATTAATTGTGTTATCTGGGATCATCACAATGGGGAGAAACAAAGACAAAAATGTCATCTTATGGAACCTATGATCTAATTGAGGATATATATTAAACAAATAAATAGGTATGTACATGTGTTGTATGGTGATAGGTATTGTGAAGGAAAAACACAGATTAATAGGGTGTGTGTGTATTTGGGTGTTGGAGGCAGGGTTTGAAAACCAAGTGAATGGCTAGGGGAGAAAACTCAACAGAAGATCATGTAGAAATCAAATAGGTTTTTTTTTTTTAAGATTAATTGATTGATTGATGGATGGATGGAACAACAGGCAGAGGGCAAAGGCTCCCTGCTGAGCAAGGAGCCTGACTCAGGACTTGATCTCAGGACCTTGGGATCATGACCTGATCCAAAGGGAGATACTTAACCAACTGAGACACCCAGGTACCACACAGAAATCAAGGAAGGTTTATATTATACCTCAATCTGTTCTTCATAGAAATCCCATAGTGTCAGGCGAACGTGATAACCGCTACACTACGGAAACTTAGAAATACCATAGTGAATTTCCTGAAAATTTTATTAATCCAGTAACCCATAATAGTCTATCAAAAGTAAAAATATAGCCTTATCTACAATGCCTACATAATTTTATCTATGCTAGCTATTCAAGTGTGTTTCTCACATAATCCATCCTTTGGGCTCAGCCAACCTTGACTCTCATGTCTTATGTTCATTCTAAATGTAGATTCTGCTCAGAAATTTATCTAACTGTGTCAGTAGAGACTATTTTCCAATGATTGTGACCCATTATTTTTTATAGGAATGACGACATAAGGAAAACATTAAAATTGTCATTTCTCATAAGAATTTTGAAAATAAAATTTTAAAAATTACTCAACCATATTTTAAAAATGATGAAAATATGAAATGGTGCAGAAAAGGCTTTGAGAATCATGAAGGGGATGAAGAAAGTATTTATGTGAGGATCAATTGAGAATATGAGAAAGTCTGGAGATAAAAAAATATATAGATTATAGATTATAAATAGAGTGATTTCAGGTCTCTTAAAATCCTAATCATTAAGATATGCACTTTATGGTGTGTGGAGTCTAAGTAGAAGAAAATATTTACATACATAGTCATGTATATAACTAATTTCAAGAAATGGAGCTAAGATTTATGTCATAAGGAATGAGTTACTTTTCATAAAATATATCTTGTGACCATGCTTTATCATGGTTGGAGAATCCCCTTTAGTCCGACTGATATTTAGAGATACATTTCAACATAAGAATGAATAAAATAATGTAGAGATTCATTTTCAGTATCATTTTTTTAATTACATCTTCAATATTTCATGGGTCACAGATGGACTAAGGAACCTGCTAAAAGGCAAGGTTTCCCTAAAAGCCAAGTTGCCTTTTATTTCACTTTAAATAGCAATGAGAAAAAAGCCATCTTGTTTAAGTACCTTTTACAGTTCTTCATGAATCATTTAGTCATTATTACATTTTACTTCCATCTTGTACACAAAATAAAAGATTTATGACTTTAAAAAAAGGACAGTTACTGGGAATAGATATGAAAAGTCTAGTGATTAGCAATTTATTGGATTAGAGTATGAATAATTTTATTTCTGATACAATTAGAGCTAGGTTAAAGGCTTGTGCACTTGTCAGTAGAGCAGCTAGTACCAAGATGATATCTGAATCATTCTTTTCATACTAAGTGAGATCATGCAACTATTATATTTGCTAGAGTCATAAGGGCAGGAAACTAACACCTCTGCAATTGAGAGGTTTCAGTGAACAAGCTTGTTCTGACCTCTTTCTGGTAACTAAAATAGAAACCTTTAGATGGTTGGAAGGGCCAAAATCTCACGGGAAGCACTGTCTTTTGCTCACATCCTTGTTCAGACTCAGCAATCTATACAATCTCAGCTGTCTTTGCCGGATCTTTGAACAAGATAGCTGATGCTACCCGAACAAGTGACAGGATTTGGGATGTTTCACTTTCAAAGAATAATAAGATTTTTGCCAAAGATGATGGTTTGATGACATTTTCTAAAATCGGAGGACTATAAACTCATTTTTCTAAACTAAAATTTATCAAAACCTAACACTTTACTAAAGTTATGTGAAAAATTCATAGGTTAATCACACACAGTCTAGTGCTGAGACTAACTTGTATCTATAAAATGCGACTTTTTAAAAATTTTTTTTAAAATTTCATTTCTTTTCAGTGTAACAGAATTCATAGTTTTACAACACACCCAGTGCTCCATGCAATGCGTGCCCTCCATAATACCCACCACCTGGCTCCCCTAACCTCCCACCCCCCGCCCCTTCAAAACCCTCAGGTGGTTTTTCAGAGTCCATAGTCTCTCATGGTTCATCTCCCCCCCAATTTCCCTCAACTCCCTTCTCCTCTCCATCTCCCTTTTTTTTTTAGAGATGAAAGAATTGGTCAATTTGGCTACTTCAGAATGATTGTTAAATATTTTATTTTATTCTGTTCTTATGATGAATGTGGGAAGTCTGATCTAACTGCATTTACTACTAGAGATTTCCTTTTTCTTTTTTTGTTAATTAGTTTTTGCATCCTTTCTAGGTCTGACAATCTCCAACTTTTTTCACACATGTCATATACACCTGTTCAGGATATACATTCAGGGATGGTAACAGGAGGACTGTTGAGAGAGTGTGACATGTTGAGACAATTGGAGACATAATGGTGGCCAAATGATTGGCAGAAGATGTCAACTCGATGGACTGGAGAATTAGGGCAGTTGTGTGTGTCCATTGTTACTTCAAGACACTAATACATGCTCCTTCTTGAAGGGCTTCCGTTGTTGAGACATTACCACCTGCAGAACCATCTGTATGCATACTGAATCTTATTTAAGATTCATATATAGATTTATTTTAAAAATCTACTTTGGTCCCCAAATTTGGTTTGCTTGCAAACATATTATATCAACACAGCTGATATTTGTAAAACCACTCAAGAGAAACAACTTATTTTAAAAAACAGAATGCTTTCAAGTGACATTTGCATATTGACCTGGAATTTTTTTTTTCCTAAATAAGAAATATTTTTTTCCTATAGTTGGCAGAGGCCTATGTACCAGTAACTTACATTAACTTTCTGCTTCTTATGATCATTGTTCTCTTGGTAGTTTCTTAAGAACCTAAAACATATGAGTGAGTGTGTGTGTGTTTGTGTGTGTGTGTATAAATGTATGTATACCCATTATCTTTAAGATGAGGAATCATGCAAAGAATTTATGAAAAACCAGGGGAGGTAGTAGGGTTTGCCATCTTTATGCACTTGGCATCAGATACCAAAACTTGACATAAGCTGCTTCTATATATAGTTTTAAGTATCCATTTATTACAATAAAATATTTTTAGAACTAAGTTTAGATGGAATACTCATGGGATAAGTACTTGCATTATTTGTTTTCAAACTCAATTATAAATATTACTGAAAAGAAGTTTTTATAAGAGTGACCAATGATTACACTTAAAATTCCATAGATTTTGCATTTTGTCCTTGTGGAACAAAGATAATGAGAAGAAATATACTGGTTTAGTTTTCTTAACTCTGTTAATTCAATAAGGAATTGGTGAGCATGCAATAACTGAATTTTTAAAGATTTTATTTATTTATTTATTTATTTGACAGAGATCATAAGTAGGCAGAGAGGCAGGCGGGTTGGGGGAAAATGGGCTCCCTGCTGAGCAAAGAGGCTGATGCAGGGCTTGACCCAAGGACCCTGAGATCATGACCTGAGCCGAAGGCAAAGGCTTAACCAACTGAGACCCAGGCACCCCAATAACTGAATTTTTGTTTTTGAAAATTGGTTTCAGACTTCTGAGATTAATTTGGAAGTTTTCTAAATGTAATGCAGTCAAAACACTTGGTTTTTCATTTTCCCTTTAGATCACAAAGGAACTCATGTAATTAGAATTTTGTAGTATTTGAAATTTAACTAAATAATGAATATTGATGTTAAGAGTCACTTTCTTTCTTAGACAAGCTAAACAGCCTCTAGTTTACAAGTGTGTACTCACATGGAAAATATAGACTTATTCTTTTTTTTTAAGATTTTATTTATTTATTTACAGACAGAAATCACAAGTAGGCAAAGAGGCAGGCAGAGAGAGAGAGGGGGAAGCAGGCTCCCAGCTGAGCAGAGAGCCAGATATTGGGCTTGATCCCAGGACCCTGAGATCATGACCTGAGCAGAAGGCAGAGGATTTAACCCACTGAGCCACCCAGTGGTGGCTTATAGACTTATAGACTTATAAGTCTATAAGAATATAGACTTATTCTAATCTTCCATGAAAGTTATTTAATATCAGGGACATGAATACTTCAGAAAGGATGATTTATATGGCAAAAAAATTCATAGGACTTAATTTTTAAGAAAGGTTTTTATTGATTTGAGTGCATGCTAGTGGGTGGGGATTGGGGGAGAGGCAAAAGAGGAGGGAGAGAAAGAAAGAGAAAATCTTGAGCAGACTCCATGAAATTGTGGTGTCCAATGCAGAGTTCAATCTCACCACCCTGAGATCACAACCTGAGCCAAAACCAAGAGATCCATGATTAAACTACTGAGCCACCAAGGCACCCCAAAGATTTATTTATTTGAGAGAGAGAGAAAGAGAGAGAGAGAGGCATAAGATCTAATTTCTTTTAGAAAAAGTAAGCTCTTACAAACACATTTTCAATAGGGATCTATCATACATTGCTTTAGATTTGACAGCAATATAATGAGCATGTGGGGGACATGATTTGTTTTTTTAATCATAGCCAGTTTTTACTTTATTTATTTATTTGTTTGTTTGTTTGTTATAGAGAGACAGATAGAACAGGGTGAGAGTGGGAAGGAGGAACAGAGGAGGAGAGAGAATCTCAAGCAGGCTCCGCACCTAGCATGGAGTTCGATGAGGGGCTCCATCCCAGGACCCTGAGATCATGACCTGGGCTGAAATCGAGTCAAATGCTTAACCGACTGAGAGAGCCAGCCGCTCCATTCATGAATGGCTTTTGAAGCCACCTCCATATTTTGAAGGCTATGGAGGATCACAAAGAAGTTGAACCTTATATTACATTTGAGGCCTACAAGTTGAAGCAGCAAAAGTTGAAGCAGGCCAGTGGAAGGCAGATGAGAGCCTTATAGGGCTTCACAATAAAACTTGGCTGTTCCTAACAGTGTCTACTCAGCTTCTGAGGGCTGTTCCTTCCATATCTCCCACAACACTTCTCATAATGATTCCACACAAAGATGAGCATAGCATTCTTGGTTCTGACCCATTAAAGAAAATAAACAAGCTCAGTTTTTGCTTTGTTATTTTTCTGTTTTGCAGATTTTTGTGTGAAAAAGCAGAGATTTATTTAATTTTAGGATAGATTCATCTTAAAGGATTTAATTTTCAAATATTTAAAATTGGCTAGTTTCATTCAAAAGGTTATATGAAAAGATATTTACCATCATTAATTATCATGGAAATGCAGTTTAGAACTACAATGAGATATCAGTTCATACCTATTAGGATGACTTATGAAAAAAATAATAATAAGTGCTGTTAAGGATGTGGAGAAATCCAAAAACCATGTAAACTATTGGCAGAAATGTGAAATGATGCCACAGCTACTGGAAACAGTATGAAGATTCCTCAAGAAAATAAAAAATAAACTGCCCTTAGATCCAATAATCCCACTTTTAGGTACATACCCAAAGGAAATGAAATAAAAATCTCAAAGAAATATCTGCATTTCTATGTCCATTGTAACATTATTCATAATACTTAAGATAGGGAGACCATCCAAGTGTTCATCAGCAGATGAATGAATAAAGAAAGTATTTTATATATGTATGTGTCACATATATATATGTCATATATATGCTATAATTATGCATATGTATATGTATAAATGTACACACACACACACAAGTGATATTATTCAACCTCAAAAAAGAAAATCCTGGTCTTTGTGACAACATGGATGAACCTGAAAGACATTATATTGTGTGAAATAAACAGGACAAATGCTGCAAATACTGCATTTTGGGTTTTTTTTTTATCACAAGATCATAGTAGAATATTTAATATGTTCAGATAAATCTTCAATGAGAAGGAAAATAAAAATTCATTTAAGAAAAAAAGCAATTGCAAAAATATAAGATATGGAAAGGAGGATTTTAACCAAGTAGGGTAGAAAATGTGTGAACTATACTGGGTCACAAATGAAACAAAATATTGAGTGACATTTTAATCTTAAATATAAAAAAATGAGACAAAAATAAGAGCATGAAAAGAATTTTTGTAATCTATATATCAGTCAGGGTTTATTTAACGATTTTCCCCCTGGTAAATAGCTATAATATTTAAAAGGTGAGTAATTTTACATTTAAAATTTTCATTATTGCGAAGAGTTACCTATTACACCTCCTAGTCAAGCCTTACTTCAAGAAATTTGCAATCTGATTAAGATTACGTGCATATTCAAGGGGTGCCTGGGTGGCTCAGTAGGTTAAAGCCTTTGTCTTTGGCTCAGGTCATGATCCCAGGGTCCTGGGATCAAGCCCTACATCCGGCTCTCTGCTAGGCAGGGAGCTTGCTTCCTCCTCTCTCTGCCTGCTTCTCTGCCTACTTGTGATCTCTGTCTGTCAACTAAATAAATAAGATCTTAAAAAAAAAAGAAAAAAGATTATGTGCATGTGCACACACACAAACACACATACACACACAGACACCGAGTCCATAAGCAATGAGTTTTGGTGAGAGAGTTAAATACTTTGGAGACTTTGATATAGCCAATATGATGTTGTTTTACTTCTTTGCACTGTTTAGGGAGGACTGAAAATCAAGGAGGCATGAAATGGTGACATCTTGAAGGAAGATAAATTATAGTTCAAGCAGAAGGTGAAGATATTCTCTATTAGGATGACTGCTAATGAATGCTAGTTAGTTAGGAAGAAGGGAGAAACTAAAACACTAAGACTTTTAGATAGGATGAGATCAACAGTGTTGAAAGTTTTGAGAGATCAAGAATAGTAACGAATATGGTGAGTCACTGTGCTGATATCATTTAGGAATTACATATACTTAACCTAAGTAGCAGATACTTAATGAAGGGAGGGATAACAATTCTGTTTTATTCCAAATCTAGTACACTCAATAATTCTCTAGATTCAGATAGGAAATTGTTTTATGTTTGTTATTTATTTTATGCAGCTGGTTTTCAATGGGTCAGAACCAAGTTGAATAATAGTTATAACTGGTTTTCTAAAAGGAGACAATTATTTTTGTGTAAAGAATGACTCAACCGTACTTCTCAATATTTCTCCTGCTTACCCTCACATCGTCTTCATGTTATCAAATATGGCATTTTTTTAATTGTCTAAGGATATAAGGTGTCTCATAAAATAACTTTTGTATTTGTAAGTTATCATTTTTGAATGTTTGATATTTTTGAATTGTTTGCTACTGAAATCCTGTTTTAACTTTAAGGAAAGGTCAATTTTTAGCACTAAAATAAAACTCAAACAAACCCAAAAAACTTGTGATAGGAGAAATGCCAGATATGGAGCACCTGGGTGGCTCAATTGGCTAAGTGTCTGCCCTTGGCTCAGATCATGATCTGAGGATCCTGGGATCCTGGGTCCTGGGATTGGGCCCCACATCGGGCTCCCTACCCAGTGGAGAGTCTGGTTCTCTCTCTCCCTCTGCCCGTACCCCCCGCCCAGTCATGCGTGCTCTCTCTCTCTCTCAGATGAAAAAATAGAATATTTTTAAAAAAGGCTAAATATGGTTATACTAGAAAATAACAAATACATGTTTAAATTTTTGATAGATGACTTCCTAGAAGTACCACTACAACAATAAAAGTATAAGTAATGAGTAGCATTCATATTGAAAAACTTATTTTGTTGAATAGGGTTTTAAAATAAATGTTAATAGACAGCAGGCATATTGTGTTAATCAAATATACCTAGAGGACAAGAATAGTTCTGCCAAATCCTTTAATATATGCTCAACATACAAAATATACAACATGTGTAATTGTCTACTGGATTTTTTTGAGAACGAAATCTAATGATTTACTCTTGTTTTGTAGACTCATGTTATAGCAAATTATATTTTGAATCAACAAATAGGTATATTTAATATTATTTAAAACACCTGTTAAGTGAGTTTTATTTAAGTTGTGATTCCATTTTAATAGATTTTTCACTATATTTCAGTTCATTGTTTCTGTCCACTAGAATTAAGGGGAAATTTACACATTTCTGAAGTGTCAGTTTCTTAGCAATAGGGAAACTGGAGAGAAGAAACTAACTTTACTTAGTGCTTAATCTCCTACATATAATTTCCTCTGATTTAGGGACAGTTATAAATCTAGAGAAAAAGATGATCCTATATGGTTTTGATGTGTAAGAAAGCACTGCAGATGTCCCTGCTTTCTGAGATTCTCCAAGCTCACAAGTGCAAGTCATGAACCAGTGGCTAAATATTCCAGATACGAAGTAAGACTGTATAGCAATACCTGTAAAATCTTGGACCAAACAAATTTATACTCCCTAAGGTTTAGTTTCCTTACTGGTAAATTATATAAAATTATAAAAAATAATTTTTATAAAAATTAAAAAAACTAATAATGTTTAGATTACACAGGATAATGATTATAAGGTACTTACAGAGACTGGAGTGTATTTAGTGGGGAATTAATATTTGCATTATTATTCTAATGGGCCATGGACTGTCATGAACATTGGTAGACACATACCCCAGTACAAAAGTCTTTCAAACATTATCCTTATGTATGTCTGTGTTCTACTTCTGTTTTGAAATGAACTCTAAATTATTTCATTTTTGTTCATTTTTATTTTTTGATGTGTTTGTGTATTTGTCATTTTATAGTCACTCATCAAACATATTTTGGTCTTCAATCATAATTGTTTTTATAGGGTAGGAATATTTATTATTCATTTATTTATTTATTTATTTTTATGGTAAAAATATTTAATATGAGATCTACCCTCATCAAATTTTAAGTGTACAATCCTGTGGTGTTAACTATAGGTACAACATTGTACAGCAATCTCTAGAACTTATTCATTGAGTAACAACTTCCCATCCCTCCCACCCCCTGCCAGCCACTGGCATCCAACTTTCTGCTCTCTGTTTCTATGGGTTAGACTATTTTAGATACCTCATGAGAGTGTAGTCAGGCATAAAGAAGTGGGGTTTTTCCTAACAGATCTTAGGACTGTGGCTTTTTAAATCCTGCACATGCAACAGCATGAATAAACCTGGAGGACATTATGCTAAGTGAAATAATCCAGGCATAGAAGAACAGATGTTGCATGAGTCCAGGTTATTTCTTAAGCACACACAATGTAATGTACCAGGCATTCTTATTGGGGCAGCAGTCATGCCTGGAATAAATAAAAATTCCTTCTCTAATGGTGCTCCTGGGCAAGAGGTGGCTAGAGGAATATAAGCACTATTAGCATCCAGTGGATGTTTACTAATGAGGTAAGAGATTGAAAACTGAGCAAGTTAAAAATACAGAGAAAGCAATTTGTGCATATTTATGCAGAACCAAGAACTACATTTTAGCTTTATATATTTATATAAATATTAATCTACTATGAATGTGGAGGCAATATAAACAAACACACATATATAGAGATAAATTTTTGAAGAGTTTCATAGTCCTTTAAACAACTTAATGGATTTGTGTTTTGAGTTGTGCATTATTTAACCAAGATTTTATATGGTGTTCTATAGATTTCAATTTAAGACATTTAAAGGGGACCAAAATTAGGTTCAACTTTAGGAATATATTGAATATGTCTGAGACATGTTAGAATAAAACATGTACAATAAACATAGATGATGTGTATGAAAGAGAACATTGTTTGAAGATCTGTTTTTGATACTGAATCATTTTCTATTTAGATTCTATTATCGTGGGCTCATGTTCATTTGTTGAGTAACATTTTAATGTAAAAAGCAATAGTTTAGATAATAAATGCTTCCTTGTGTTTTGTTTAGTATTCTTTTGTGCTTTGTCTTGTTTCATTTTGCTCTATTTTTCTCTCATGATTCATTAGAATAGAAGCAATTAAATATTAACCATTAATTTATATAAAATGCAAATTGAGGACTTGAAAATTGATAGCATTCAGTAACAGAGAAGTTATCTGTGCTTTGTTATGTTTCTAGAATGTGTGATGACTTTATGTTTTGATTTCATATCCCATTTGGTGGTAATTTAGGTAGGTAGGCACTTCACCAAGCAGATTTACTTAATCAAGAAGCTTACATTCAAGTCAATGCTGTGTTAGAGAAGAACTGCTTAGCCAATTGATGCAAAAGGAGGATGTAGGGCCTATTGATTCTTGGTAGGCTGTTTTCTTATATTGTTATAAAATAAAGATGGATTTGGAATTAAAATTTTTAAGTATATATCTAATCTTTTTTTTCTTTTTTTAGAATAAAAACATTTTTTATTAATTTCATTTCTTTTCAGAATTCAACAGAATTCATAGTTTTACAATACACCCAGTGCTCCATGCAATGCCTTAGTAACATCTCCCTTCTGCCTTAGTAACATTGTGCCCATCTATAAGACTACAGTTTGCTTTCTCACTGAAAATTGGGATAGTCCAGTAGATGTAAGTGGATATTAGTAGCCATAGCTCATAAAACAGCAGAGGTTCAGCTGCGAGTGTCTTCCTCTTCATCTCTTTTCATTCTCCTAAAATATTGGTTCAGCAGCTACCTTATGATAGTCCAACATCTTTGGGAGGAAAGCCATGAACTAAGAATGGTAGAATTAAAGGAAAGAAGATACCTGTGTCCCTGGTGACTTCTAGAGCTACTACACCAGTCTTCAGTATCCTATCTTCAGATTAATTTTATATTAGAGAAAATAAACCTATAATATACTTAACTGATTGAAGGCCTCTGATAGCAGCAGCCAAATATAATTCCTAACCAATACACAGGAAAAACACAGAGATTAATTCAGCGTAAAAGCATTATTAATTGTGTAAATAAGAAAGCTGATTCAGGTAGGCATGCCATTTCATTGCTCCCAGTACCCACAGGTACAGAAACTTGAACTATGCACTTTAGCCAAGTTGGTTAGATATAGGGATATTTTGTGGAATAGGCAGATAAGCAAATATTACTTATTTTGCTTTAAAAGTGAAAATACCATTCTTTCTCGCTAAAAAAATAACATGTGGTCATTGTAAAGAATAAAACATGTTTTAAATTATAAACTACCAATATTTTCACTATTCAGTATAATTTCTGTTAACATATTTTTCAGGCATTTTTTTCATGCACTTTGGGTTTTGCATAGTTTACAAATGGACATTCTCAATTAACAATATAACCCAGGTATTTTTTTCTTATTAATGAACATAGATAGTTGTGAGATCACAGGGAACATGATATTGGTCTCTGTCCTTAGTTCCTGGAACAGAGCTCCTAAAATCCTTGTAAATTCCAAAGAGATAACAGCAGTGGGAGCATCTTTTGTTCTAATGAGATGACTCTGGGATGGGAGATGTTCCTCAAAAAAGACCAAGCATAGTCTCTCATGGTTCATCTCCCCCCCAATTTCCCTCAACTCCCTTCTCCTCTCCATCTCCCCATGTCCTCCGTGTTATTTGTTATGCTCCACAAATAAGTGAAACCATATGATAATTGACTCTCTCTGCTTGATTTATTTCACTCAGCATAATCTCTTCCAGGCCCGTCCATGTTGCTACAAAAGTCTGGTATTCATCCTTTCTGATGGAGGCATAATACTCCATAGTGTATATGGACCACATCTTCTTTATCCATTCGTCTGTTGAAGGGCATCTTGGTTCTGAAAAACAACCTGAGGGTTTTGAAGGGGCGGGGGGTGGGAGGTTGGGGGAGCCAGGTGGTGGGTATTGTGGAGGGCACGCATTGCATGGAGCACTGGGTGTGGTGTAAAACTATGAACTCTGTTATGCTGAAAATAAATAAAAAAATAAAATTAAAAAAAAAAAAGACCAAGCATAGTTAGAAGCTTGGTATTTTTAGTTCCCAACCCCCCTCTGTAGAAAGGGAAAAGCAACTGAAAATGAAGTTAATAATTGATCGTGACTACGCGAGTAGACCTCTGTGAAATTGCAATAGTGCAGAGAACTTCTGTATTGGTGAACGCATGGGTTGCTGGGAGAGTGGCATCTCTGGAGAGAGCATCAAAGTTCCAAGCCCCTTGCTTCTGACCTTACCCTATGCCTCTCCTCCAGCTGCATGTTCATCTGTACTCTTTATCATACTCTTTAATAAACTATGTTTTCCTGAACTAGCAGATTGATTGAAAGCAAAAAAGAGTTTTTGGAACCTCAAATCTATAGCTGATTGGTCAGAAAAACACGTGTTTCAACTGGCACCTGAAGTGGGGTTGGGGAGTAGTCCTGTGGGACTGAGCCCCCTCTGAGTAGATAATGTCAGAGTTAAATTCAATTCTTGGATACCTTGTCCTAGAAATAGTTGTTGGTGTGGGGAAATCCTCCACATATTTGGTGACCAGAAGTGTCAAAAATGAAGGGTTGTGTGAGTAGTCAAGGAAATTCACAGGAGAGAACAACATGGTAGGAAAGAACTGGGTTTTTCCCTACTCAGGAAGGAAAAATATTAATTTTTCCATTGCAGTTATGTATTAGTTTCCTCTGGCTGCTGTAACATGCTACCATGATATTGATGGCTTCAAACAATAGACATTTAGTCTTTCACAGTGCTGGGGGCCAGACCTCTAAAATTCAGTATCCCTGGACCAAAGTCAAAGAGTTGGCGGAGTTGTGCTACCTCTGTGAGCTCTGGAAGACTGTCCTCTCCATGCATCCTCCAGCTTCTAGTGGCTTGCTGTGTAGCCGCCTCACCCCATCTCTGCTTCGGTGGTAACATTGCCTTCTCCTCTGCTGCCTGTCTGTCTCTTATATGGACACTTGAAATTGGATTTGTAGCCTACCTGAAGAAGCTAGTAAAATCTGTCTAAGTCAAGTTCCTTAATTCTATGTGCAAACAATTCTTCTTATAAAACATTTAAAGGTTCTAGGGATTAGGATTGCATGTTTGTATGTGATGCCCAATTTTATCAGTTCCCTTGGATAGAACTTTAAGTCTCTTTGATTTTTTGAGTTAATGAAAACAACAATAAAAATAACACACACTCACACACACGTCCACATCTTTCTTTTTGCTAAGTCAAAGGATCTGAACATTGGTTTATCAAAATATTTGAACATCAAAATGCCAAAATACATCATCAAAAATTATGACTGTATATTCAGTAGTGGGTAAAATTAACCTCTTAAATTTTTACTAATCTACTGGAGAAAATATTCCATTTAATTTTTTATCAGTTAAGGTGAATAAAGTTCTTACATAAATTACCTATATATATCCTTTGCTCGTTTTATTATGAAGCTGTTCTTCCCTTAGCTTAATTACAAGATTACTTATTTTTTTTTCTTCACAAGACTACTTGATATAGGGATATTAACCTTCTTTTGGTTATATATATCATAAGTATATTTTCCTAGTTTGTTTTTTCACATTGTTAATTATGTTTTTATTTGGCGTATATGATTTTTTTTCATTTCTTTTACTGTAAGATTATAGAAATAGCCATCTACATTAAATATGACAATTAAAATGTCACATTTTTAGGTGTCATGTTAACCAATAATATGATAAACAAACCTCATTTCTTCCCTTAGTTATTCCCTGATCCTTATTAACATTTTCTTGGTCTGTGTTTGTTGTCTTTTCATGAATTCTGCTGTTTCAGGTATTATAAACTCAGGAACTTTGTCAATGTTATTTTATCCTAGTCAATCCAGATTTCCTGGAGAGAATAGGGACATGAGGGTAGTATGCAGATCAGGAGATAGAGTAGGTAGTGACCTGGGTCTAGTGGTAGAAAGAGAATCTGAGGTATAAACAGACTTGTGACCATATGCCTTTCCCAGGTCCATTTCTCACATATTGGGTGATTCTGTGAGCAAACTGATTTGCTTTTTCTACATTTATCCCTCCCAGCACTTAGGTTTTAGTTTTTTTCCACTTCTAAACTGGTATTCAATCTATCTGCTTTCTAAATTCCAAAATGTGTTTTAAGGCCTGATATGCTATTATTTTACTCTGTCTTTAGTCTTCCACCTTGTCAATTTATACCTTTCAAGAATTCATACTGTCCTTTTAGCAAAACTTCAGTAGGGAGGGAAATAGACACTTGCTCAATAGAACATATTTCCAAAAATCTCCATCTTTTTTAACCCACTCCAATCAGGCTTTTGCCCCAGGCACTTCATTGAAATAACTCCTGTTAAGACTAGAAAATTTTCTCTCACTCTATCTAATGGCTGATTCTCTGTCCTCCCCTTACTTTACCTCCAGAAGCATTAGATTCTTAATCACATCCTCTCTTTCTTGAAACATTGCTTCGCTTGTCTTTAAGGACAACGTTCTCTATTGGTCTCTTTTTTAAAACTGGCTGTTTCTCTCATTCTCTTATTCCAATTCCTTGTCCTCTTCCTGACCACTACGTCTTCAAATGCTGTGTGTGCTATCCTATTTCTTTTTCTCTCTTAAGTTTTCATATCTCTATAGGTGGTTTTGTACAATTTAAATACTACCTGTCTCCTCTTATGTGCTGATGGCATCATATTTCTAACTCTACTTTAAACTTTCCCATCAGTCTTAAATATTTTCTTATGTTTTTATTTATATGCATAATGGATACCTTCAACTTGATATGTTCAAAATAGTGTGTTTGAATTTTTCCCCAACCAAAACAAGCAAGCAAATGACAAAAATTGCTCACACAAAGCTTATTCTTCAGTTTCTTCTCAGTGACAACCTAGACTTTACCAACTTGTTCAAGCCAAAAATTTTGGAGGCATACTCTCTTGACCCTTATGTCCAATCCACTATTAGATCTTGTAAGTTTAACCTTTATATTATATCCAGCACTCAACCATCTTTCTTTAATCTAGTCCAAGTTATTATCATTTCTCACTTCTTCAGTCTATTTTCTTCTTAACAGCCAGGGAAATCTGAAAAAAAAAATGAAAAAACAAAAGAAGGAAGGAGGGATGAGACCAATTCTTGATATTTTCCTGCTTAATATATTCTTCTATTAAGAGGTTTCTGGGTGTCTTAGGTCATCATCTCAGGCTCCTGGGATGGAGCCCTAGTAGGCTCATTATTCAGTGGGGAGTCAAGTTGTCCCTTTCCTTCTATTCCTCCCCCTGTCCCTCCTCTGCTCCTCCCCTTGTTTTTGCTTGTACTCTCTCTCTCTCTCTCTCTCTTTCTCTCTTAAATAAATAAATGAAATATTAAAAATAAAATATTCTTATATTACACAGCCTTCCATGCCTCATGTGATTTTTACTCCTGCCTCCCCTTCTGGAATCATTTTTTATCATTCTCTCTCACTCATTATTCTCTATCTCCAAAAGCATAGATTTTTTTTTTCCTGAATACATCCAGTTTATTCCTTTTGGGGGCTGTTGTAGAGGTATTTCCATTTTTATTTCCCCGGTTTTTCATATGGTCTGCTCCTTCACATCATCCTGGCATGCGATGGGTGCTCAATAAATATGTGTTGTATGAATGGTATTCAGTGTAATTCTCAGTTTCTATCTTCCAAGGTGAGATATTCACATCAATTTTCTTTAGAAGATGCTTAGTTAAAGGGAAATTACTTGAAACTTCTGCCAAAGAATTATCAGTTTGTAAAACAGAATGTCAGTTTCACTTTCTAAAAAAATTCTTCAGGTTTTATTTTTTTAAATGTATAAGATATGCAAAATATCTTTCTACTAGATTGAGAAAAAAAGCTAAAATATTAAACTATAATTTTAAAAGAGATGAAGATATATCAAATCAAAAACTGAGTTTTGTGCTTTGTTCTAAAGTAGGTTGTGTTCATAGTCATGTTACTTAATATAGAAATATTTACATTTATCTAAAGAGAGAGCCCACTAAAGACAAGGACACCTTTACCATCTATCTGGTCAGGGTTTCTCAACCTCAGCAAGCCCAGCACAACTGATGTTCAGCCTTAGATAAATCTTTGTTGTGAGTGGCTGTTCCGTTCATTGTCAGATGCCTAACACCACTGCTGGCTTCTACCACCAATACAATTAGCAACTCTTATCCCAAGTCATGCAACCAAAACTTTTCTTCAGAATTAGCCAAATGTAGCCTGGGGGTGAAATCCTCCCACTCTCACTGGCTTTAATTTAAATGATTTCTTAAGGCCTTCTTCAGCAACAATATTATACCATTCTAACCCAAACGGTTAATACTTGGAAATTGATAGCTTAAACTTGATGCTGTTTTGACAACCAAAATGTCAGCAGATGCTGACGAATATCCCCTGGAGGACAAAATCATCCTAACTTGAGAACCAACCATCTACTATGTATGATAAAAAAAAAAAGTTTACGTATATTACTCTTACAAAGAAAATGAAAAAGTAAGAGCAAATAAACTTCACTGACCATGTGCTTTGAATTCATCAGTAATATCAATCTTTTCTGTTAATTAACATTTTCAGATCTTTAAAAAAGATTTTTAGAATGGAAATCATGCTAAGGAGGGTATAGTTCAGCTCTCTCTTTTTATAGGTTAAGGAATTGAAGGAACTACAATAAAATGCTTATGGAAGGTCACACAGAGAATTGTTTCTTAAAAATAACTTTTATGTAATATAATTGAAAGAAATAATTTTATTTATAAAAAGTAGCCAAAATTTAAACAAAACTCCTGAACATATAAAAGAACAGACATTCTTTTGAGAAGGATAGAACTATATCAAGAGCTAACATGATTGTTGGGATCAAATTTTTAATTTAGTTTAGAAATTCCTCTCAGCAAAAGTAATAAATTTTCATTGAATAAAAGGACATTAATATTTCAAGTGATACCAACTTTTTGGTTTTTATTAACCAATTCTAAGATAAATTTGTTACATGTATTAAATATTTTTCATGTTATTATGTACAACATTTGCTCTGAATAAAAATGAAAGGCATGACATTTAAAATATTATTTGTTGGTTAAAAAGCTAAATTAATGATGTTAATATGTTCTTATTTACAGATATCAAACTTGATATAGAGTTTGAATGCATTGAATGAATAAATTGTATGATGCATAAATCTTTGATCCTTGAACATCATTTCATTCGGCCAGGAATTACCAAACCCCTGAGTAACAGCAATGTCTTTAAGTTTATACTTTCTAGAAAGAACTTTACATGCCAATATCATTTCTTGAGTACATAAAGATTAAAATATTTTAGATTTCATAGGTGGGTTAGATAATCTTTTATGTAAGGTGCTAAGCCGGAATTGTGTCAGTTTTTATTGAAAGAATCCTTACCTTTTGTGGGTGTGGCCCTCAGAGTTGCTGGCAAAGTTCAAGCAGTGTGCATTTTTTTTAGTCTATAAATTGATTTGCTGCTGCTATAAAATTTGCCCTATAATGATCAAAGAGATTCAGATCAAGGAACATGGCTAATACCTTAGGCTGAAATATTTTAAGATTGCTGTAATCTGGCATCTAATTTGATGAAAGAAAAAGCCTCAATAATGTTCACATGCAACCTTTGATTTTGGACTGATTTTCCTTTACTTTCAAGGCTTTAATTAAAGTGACTAAACAATAAAAGGTAACTATAAAAGGTAATTTACATAAAAGATATGTAAGTTAATTACTAGGTGAAGCTGTTTTTTCATTTTCATTTGAGCTTTATATTTTTTTTTTGTTTTATTTTAGTTTTGGTAGAGTTTTTATGGAACACCTTTTTTCCCCCCTAGCAGAAATTAGACGAGAGATTCAAAACCTTTTTTGAGAAAACTCTTGGCTCACGATGATAAAACTATCTTCAGCATATAAGATGCTTACCTATTTTAAATTACCTGGATGAGTATCACAGCAGGGCAGTATGTATCCTAGTTCATCTCAAAGCTATTGTAAAATAAGTGAGGAAAAAGCCAAACTAAAATGCATTGTATTTTATATCACTTGAGATTGAAATCTAATCTGTCAGGAAATTCATCCACATAGTTCTGACTCTTGTAAAGGTATGAAAATACAGGTCTAGCAGAAATAGTAGTATAATGTGATTTGTGTTAAGCTTATAAAACATGGTCCATCGCATATTAAAGGATAATGATGGATAGGTGACTACTGTGAAACCTCTTATATTATTCTTGCTGATTTCTCAGAAAGATGAAAAGAAGCAGCCAGTACAGCAGTTGTGTCTACGATCTGGTAGCACGAAGATTTAGTGGTAGAGCTGAGTTTAATACCAAAATCCTATAACCATTTCTACATTTTTACTTCCATAACTGTATATAATATTAACAACCAACAATTTAACAGTGCCTAAGACAACTTGAAAGTCAAATTTAAAATCTCAAAGGAAGGAATGGGCAAAATCAAGTATTTGTTGAATATTACAAGGCACGCTGTACCACCTAAGTAACATGATGAAAAGGATACATTGATCTGGCTGATTAATCTTTAGTCCTATTACCCAAATATATTTGGATTAATTTTGTTACTCTTTTGTCCTTCTTACACAGTGATGGCAGCGTATCTAGCATGGTAAGGATGATTGCAAATGAAATCCCCAAATCCATCCTTTGGAATTCAAGGAGCTTGGGCTGAAAAGTAAAACAATATTATTGCATGTTTTTGCTTTATTTCAGAGTATTATATCTGGCAATCCCTTTCCTTCAGTTTGAATTTGTTTCTCTGTGTCTTGCTTTCTAACGGGATACTGCACTAATTTATATGGTAAGCCTCCAAGCTGCATTCTCTGTGATCCTGCAGCATCATTAGAGCTCAAAACTGCTCATCATTATTCATGCTAAGAAAGAATGTGGCATGTCGATGATTCTTGGAAAACATTTTTTATTACTACAGACTAGAAAACATGGTATTGTTAATCCTAAAATTCAGGAACTGTTGATGCAGGTCATGGATGTCCTTTTTATTTCAATAAATTAAAGTACAATTGCTTCCTTTTTGGTTCATCTGGTTTGTGTACTTGGTTTTCTGTATTAAAAATATACTAACTAATTTCACTGCAGGATTTTTAAAAGCTGTGTTTATGGGGCTTTTTTATGGTAACCATTCAGTTATAATTTTTAGATTAAAACCAGCTTGAAAACTGGGGAAACATTTGTAAATCTCTCCCAAATACTAAGATCATTGCTGTTGAAAGAAAGGACATCAGAAAATCCAGAAAGAAACTTGACTTTAATAATAATATATAAATGCCACCATATAACTATGTGTATTATTAGGTAAGACACTTAATCTTTTGGAGCCTTAATTTGCTCACCCATAAAATTGGGTTAATAATTTATCTTCCCTGGCAATCTCATAGGACTCTTGAAGGGCTAAATGACATAATGTGTATGAAAGAGACTTGAAAACTACAAAGTGCTTTATAAATTTAAGGTAATATTATCATTAATTATTTTTTACTAAAGATAATATTTTTCCATTTGTTAAGTATATTCTTTGTTGCTATGCAAATACAAAAACATTTTTAGTAATTCCCATTCTTCTCCAAGTGAAGGAATATACATTAATAAATAATAGCACACTTCATGAAATTGTGATCATCTGTAACTTTTTTTTTAATATTTTATTTATTTATTTGACAGACAGAGATCACAAGTAGGCAGAGAGGCTGACAGAGAGAGAGAAGGAAGCAGGCTCCCTGCCAAGCAGAGAGCCCGATGCGGGACTCAATCCCAGGACCCTGAGATCATGACCTGAGCCGAAGGCAGAGGCTTAACCCACTGAGCCACCCAGGAGCCCACATCTGTAACTTTCTTAAGGAAAAGCAACCACATGTTTTTAGCATGGTTTCATTTGTCCTTCAAACAAAAGAAGTACAATATAACGTTTTACTGAATTTCAGGCTGGGCCATAGGACTTCTTCAATGAATACATTTTCCTTCTTTCTATAATAAGCTTTCAAATGTGTCAGATTGTGCACAAAGGCATGATACTGCTATTGATTTTGGTCCTATGGACTGACTTTTTCTTTTATGTTTATTGTTTTAGAATTATTATTTTCAAATAACAAAATCATAGAAAACAAAACTGCAATATAACTAATAATTTTATTTAAGGAGCATGGATTATTGGGTTGATAGTCAAGGGTTCAATTATAATTTCTTCACCTTTTCTTTGCTCAGATTTGATTGTTTGTAAAATTACATGGAGTAATTATCACTATTTTTTAGGGTTTTTTTGAGTATTAAATAAGATAAGTTAGGCACCTTATCTGGTGCATTATAGATTGCAGATGATTTTGGATACATTTCACACATTCTCTTAAGAAGATCTGCTTAAGGGACGCCTGGGTGGCTCAGTTGGTTGGACGACTGCCTTCGGCTCAGGTCATGATCCCGGAGACCCGGAATCGAGTCCCGCATCAGGCTCCCAGCTCCACTGGGAGTCTGCTTCTCCCTCTGACCTTCTCCTCGCTCATGCTCTCTCACTGCCTCTCTCTCAAATAAATAAATAAATTTTTAAATAAATCTTTAAAAAAAAAAGAAGATCTGCTTAAAATACACATTGCTTTCTGGGACAAGACTTCTCCCCTTGATTTTCACTTTGGCATGGACATATTATCAAATTACCTGTGGGGATGGGAATGATGATTTAAAATCAATATATGTAGTGATGAGAAGGGTTACATTAAAAAGAATTACTATTAAAGACCCAGATAATTTAAAGAAAGTGAGCTCCAAAACATGGAAGGAGCTCAATACGTTCAAATTTATCTAAAGAATCATACTTTAGTTCAGAATTTCCATTACAGAGTGCATTTCTTATTCATACTTTGATTCACGATATGTTGATTACTTCCTTCTGAAATTATTAAATCATTCATATACTCATGTGCATGTACCCATGTCATGTGTCTCTGTGTCACATGTCACAGTGTGAAGTCTCTACAACTCTTGTTCTATGTTAGGCAGTGAAGACAATTGGGTCATACCTGTTTATTTGAGCAAGACATCGAATTCTCTTCTTTCCATGTATGGTTTTGTCAGGAATTTTGATTGTACTCATCTCTTTTCACACTGTTAAAAAATTAGAACCAGAGGTGGGGGCTGTGCAGCTTTGTCTTAGAATTAAAGTGATTCACCTGGCAGAACTTAATGGGTTAACTGAATACAAATTGAATAAATCTTTCCCATTTAGCCAGGATACCATAATTTGACAAATGTCAAGTTAGATTATAGGCTGTTTACTCCATTTCCTCATTTTCGTACTTCCCTAGGCTAATTCAGTATTGAACAAGTTTCAGATAAGTTGAATGTATAATTTATTGATTCAGAAGATTATGTTTTCAAGATAGTATGAAAAATGTTTTAATAATAGAGAAAAATCTAATATTTCAAAACAATTAAATATGAGCACATTTTTAAAGAAGTCAGGACAGGAAAGTTTGCCATATCACTGTGAATATAATGTCTCTCTGTCCTTTTTTTTTAAATAGAAGCTTCAAAAATTTTCATTTGGCCTGATTTATAAGATGGTCAAACTTGGACATTAAACAGGATGTTCTGATGAGTGTAAAGCTTTATTCTAATTTTCTAATAAGTTCAAACATCAGTATATGAACCTAGGCCTCTTTCATCCTCTCTGTGAATAGATTGGGTAGTTTTAATGGAAAAGCAACCTCCTCTGGAGACACCTTCAAAGAGATTTTAGCATAGAGTCTGAAAGAATTTTTTTTTAAGTAAATTGGATTCTAAAATTGATAGTTGCTGTTAAGTATAAAGATGATGTAACTAATTTTAATTTATAATAAGATGGAGCTATTACAGAACATTAACATTTGAATGTTCATGTGTTTAAAAGTCTTCCAGTTGATGAATATATGAATATATTAATTTCATATATTTCTATAATTTTTGAAATGGCCTATAATTTCACAAATGAAACTATAATCAACCATGTAATTTTTTAAAAATATAAAAATATATTACTTTAATTTCTTTAAGTTGAAGTCCCTTCTGAGAAAAAAACAATATACCATACATTCAAATGTACATACCTGCACACATGCTGTCAGGGTCCACTTAAGATTTTTTCATGTGGATTTATGCTCAAGACTGTTATTCTAATCACGATTGCAATAATGCACTTTTACTATTAACTACTACATTTAGTCTGTGCATAATAAACTAGTAATAAGCAAATATACCTACTAAAAGTGAATTATGATTTTTCTTTACTCACGCCACAACACTTCTGGCACAAAATATGTAGGTTTTCTCTCATACTGACCAATTCTCCATCTCTCTAGACATCATCTGGGCTGCTACAATTCAGTTATGGCACTATACCAAGTTAGTACAGACCCCATATGATAAGGGCTCAGTCCCATAAGAATGTGTCCCATTTTAGATGCCAGTCACAGGTAGTGGATCCCCCAGTTACCCACACTTGTTTTAAACTTTTCTAAATATTGAGGTTTCCCATGATTCCTTCCTCAGGTTGGATAATTAGTTGTAGTGGCTCTGAGGATTCAGGAAAATTACTTATGTTTTCCCAGATTATTACGAAGGATATAAAAAAGAATACAGATGAACAGCCAGAACAAGGCAATATCCAGAAAGGTTCCAAGCCAGGGGCTCTTGTCTTTGCTGAGTCAGGATGTACCACATTCCCCACACATGGCCAGAAGCTCTCTGACCTCATAGTTTGTGGATTTTTATGGTGGTTTCTTCACGGAGGATTGAACAATCTGAACTCAATCATCAACTGCTCTGCCGTCCCCAGAGGATTGGAGGTGGGGCTGAAAGTTCCAAACTTCTAACCAGGGCCTGATTTTTCTTGTAACCAGTCCTGTTCCATGTAGATACCTAGTTACTTTATTAGAACAAAAGATGTTCCCAGAACTGCTATCACTCACGAGATTCCATGGGGTTTAGGAGCTCTGTGTTACGTACCAGGAGCAGAGACCAATAGTTGTTTCTTACCTACTATAATTTAGTGAAATATGAATAGTAAATATATGTGTATTTTTAAAAAAGATTTATTTATCTTAGAGCAAAAGTGAAAGAAAGAGGGAGAGAGAGCATGTGAGCAGGGGGAAGGACAGAGGGAGAGGGAGAGACATTTTCAAGCAGATTTCCCACTGAGTGCAGAGCCCAACATTCGCTGATCCTAGGACCCTGAATCATTACCTGAGCAGAAATCAAGAGTCCAATGCTCAACCTAGTGAGCCACCTAGGTGCTCCTGTGTATTTATTTTTGTTGATTGAATGAAAGGAATATTTATGGATTGAAAATACAGATGTATAACATAACTTTAAATGTGGTTTTTAAATAGCTTTCCACTAAATTTAATGAAAAATTATAAAAGCAAAATTTTATTTTAAAAATATAGCATTAGGGGCACCTGAGTGGCTCAGTGGGTTAAAGCCTCTGCCTTTGGCTCAGGTTATGATCCTGGGGTTCTGGGATCGAGCCCCTCATCGGACTCTCTGCTCAGCAGGGAGACTGCTTCTTCCCCTCTCTCTCTCTGCCTACTTGTAATCTCTATCTGTCAAATAAATAAATAAAATCTTTAAAAATATATAGCATTATTTTGCCAACTACATATGTATAAGAGGCACATTTGGATTGATAGAAATGATTGGTCTTTTTTATTAGTTGGAACATTTGACTATAATTAATAGAAATCTTGACTCAAAAGTGGTTTCTATTCACCTTAATGCTTCTCCAGCTTTGATGCTCTTGGAAATGTCATGGAGATCTTGTTTAGCCCACATCTACCTATAGGCAATACTCAAAGTTTCTGATTCAGTCAGTCTGGGATAGGTCGTAGAATTTACATTTTTTTAAAATTTCTTTTCAGTGTTCCAAAATTCATTGTTTATGTACCACACCCAGTGCTCCATGCAATATGAGCCCTCCATAATACCCACCACCAGGCTCACCCAACCCCACACCCTCCTCCCCTCCAAAACCCTCAGTTTGTTACTGATCTTGATAGCCATGGACCACGTTAAAACAGCTCTGCCTTAAGCAAAAAGGTATGTTGAACAGTCTGAAGGTTGGTCACACTCCAAGACATAATTGAGTCACGGGTTAGTTGGTTTGTTATTTTCCTTGCATTTCTCTACTCTGTGCTCTACCAGTACATGTTGGATTTGTTCTCAGGCAGGCATCCCTCAGGGCCAGAGTATGACTGCAGAAAGCAACTGAGGCAGAAAGCTTCCTTATTCACATTCAGCAAAAGAGAGAGAAAGCTTTTCTTGAATCCTGGAACATGAGGTCTTTTGTTAGAATTGAATAGACCAACATAGGCCATGCACTTAACACTGAACAAATAAAAGTTGCCAGGGAATTACATGATCTGTTTGGCTTATGCCAGTGTTCCTACACTAATTACTGGTGAGGGGGTTAGGATTACTTTCACTGGCTAACACTAATAAGGCTCATTTATGGAGCTATGGATAAGATCTACTCTTCTAAGTCAAAGGGTCTGCACTGAATGGGATAGACCATTGAATAAAATGAGTGTTCTCTTATGATGGCACTGGTTGGCCACTACTAGCAACACTACTACCACTTTCAAATACTGACCAAGATGTGTGTACATATAAACCAGTCCATAAAAAATGGAAGAAAACAGATGAGACCAATCATATCTGATTGGTAAAATAAATCTTTTGATTAGATGTATTGTTTTTAAAATACATAGAGTTTTCACTAAATTAAACTTTATTTTTTATAGTTCTTTAGTGCACAGTACCCACTAACATTTTTTCTTTACTACATTAGTTAGTAGAATTAATTTGTCTCTCAACCATTTTTGAAATGTAAAATATTTTGAGATTGTCTTGTGTTCTTTCAAAATTAAGTCATATGATTTATTTATTTATATTCCATTAAAAATTAAGGTATAATCAATATATATTATATTCTAACAATGTATTTGTTTTAGGTTTATAACATAGTGATCTTATATTTGTGTATATTATAAAGTGATCACCACAGTAAGTCCAGTTAACATCCATCACTACATAGTTACAAATTATTTTTTCTTATGATGCTAAACTTAGGATCTGCTTTCTAGATATACAATACAGTATTATTAAGTGTAGTTAATAGACTCCATCCTCAGGAGTTATTTTATAACTGGAAGTGTTGTATCCTTTGAACATTTTCACCCATTTTGCCTACACTCCTCCTTCTACCCCCTACCTATGGCAACCACTAATTTATTCTTTGTACCTATGAACTTCATTTTTTTTTCCATATTCCACTTATAAGTGTATTTGTCTTTCTTTGTCTGACATATTTCAGTTAACACAATCCCCTTAAGGTCAATTCATGTCACAAATGACAAAATTTCCTTATTTTTTATTGCTGAATATCATTATATATATATATATATTTTTTTTTCCTTTATCCATTCATCCATTGGTAAACATACTGTTTCCATGTTGTGGCTATATGTAAATAATGTTGCAATGAACATAAGGGTACATATATCTTTTTGAATTAGTGTTTTTGGTTTCTTCAGGTAAATACCTGGTAGTGAAATTGTTGAATCATATGGTAGTTCTGTTTTTACTGTTTTGTGGGATATCCAGACTGTTTTCTATAGTGGTTGTACCAATTTACATGCCAACCAATAGTGCACCAATAATGCCTTTTCTCCATATCTGCACCAACACTTGTTATTTCTTTTTAATTTTTAACGGGGAGGGGCAGAGAAAAAGGAAGAGAGAATCTTAATATAGGACTAGACCTCATGACCCTGAGATCACGACTTGAGCCTGTGTCATACCAGATGTTTTAGCCTTATCTTTACATGGATTTGAGATATCTTCATCCAGTGGTATCTTACATCCCAACCATTTAGGATGTACATGTCAACCATTCTGGGAAATCCATAAATGCCTGTTATGTGAGTCAATAAATAAACAGTGAAAAAGGATGAGGAGAGAACTAGTGGTGTGGTATAAGGAACAATGGATTGAAAGTGATCAGAGTCATCTTCCTAAGTAGGAAATAGTCTCTATCCTAGTTTTAGTACATGCTACTCAACATAGGGAAATACTGTGTGATAAGTGTTTCCTTTTCTGTTCCATTTGTACCTACATATACCAAGAGACTGGTAATGAACAGAAGAGTACAGTATACCTATTTAAATTTTTCTATCTTTAAAACCCTTGGGAAATTCTAAATGAGAACTATTATACTTTATAAAGCTATATTTCAATTTCATGCCCGAGTAGTGTCACTTTCATTTTTAGCTTGAAGCCATTGTAACCTGATGAAGAGACACATGGGATCACAAATTAGCTCCCTTGAAAAGACTTTCTATTTTTTAGTCAGGGACTTCTATAACTCAGGGGAAAAAAAATCAGCATTTTGGATAATATTTTCTGTCTTTCCTTTCTAAGAAAGGAGTTTTGTTGTTGTTGCTCATTCTTTGTTTGGAAGAAAGATGTTCATTTTTCATGGAAATATCTGTTTTTAATTATATATATTAGGTCAAATATTTTCCCCTCCATTTGTTGTCAGATGATCCTTTATTGAAATATTTTCCTTTGTAGTAGTTAGCTAACTGGTCATTCCACTGCACCACTATTGATGTCATGAGGGTGGCAGCATCAATATCGCAGCACACAAATTGGATAGCTTCCAGGATCTCTAATGGTTTCAGAGAATTCTTTGGCCAAAAATCAGTGCTGCATCTGTCAGGCAATGTTGACAATCTCATTAAAAGTGATATTTTCACTGGGCTTAATGTCTTTCTGCTTCTTCCTGTCTCTTGGAGGTTCCTTGAGGGCTTTGATAATCAGGTCAGAGACAGAAAGTACCACTTCAATCTGGGTTGTCTGTTCTGAATGGTCAGTTTCATTGTAGTCCTGAGATCTTTCCAATCACTGGTTGCCTTGGAGATATCATAACCAACTTTTTTTGGAGACGGACTCAGGGGGCCTATCTTCTAGGACAGGGTAGATGTGGCACTGGCTTCCCCACCAGCATACTTCGGTTACCTCAGGTATATGACTTTGATCTCGTGAGGGTCAAACGTAGGCAGCATAGTGGAGGCGGCTGGTGGGAGATGAACCAGGATTCAGGAGGACCAAAGACAGTTGTAACTTTGTCTCCTCTGAGCTGAAAGCCAAAAAGTTAGTCATTCATCTTGATTCACATATATCTAGTATGGTTTAAGAGGGTTTCAAAATTTAGCTTATAGGTGAAGTATTCTCTCTGTTAGGCTCAAAACGTATCAACAAGATAAATTAAGACAAATCTCTTCCCACAAAGAATTCATAATCTCTAGAATAAACAGATAAAAGCAAACATTAACCCCGACACCTGTCCAGTGATGACATAAGACTACTCTTGATTTTTATTTTTATTTTTTGTTTTGTTTTTTAGTTTTTAAGTTTTTAAAATTTGAATATACATGACACATGATGTTACATTAGTTTCAGGTGTACAACAAGAGTGATTCAGCTTCTCTATATGTTATGCTATGCTCACCACAAGTGCAGCTACCATCTGTCACCATATAACACTTTTACAATATTATTGACTATATTCTCTATGCTGTCCCTTTTATTCCTGTGACTTATTCTTTCTATAACTGAAAGCCTATATCCCCACTCCCCTTCACTCATTTTGTCCATCCCCCACATTCCTTCCCTCTGGCAATCATAAGTTTGTTCTCTGTATTTCTAGGTCTATTTCTGCTTTTTGCTTGTCTCTCCATTTGTTTTGTTTATCAGGTTCCACATTTGTTTTCTCTGTGTGACTCATTTCACTTACCATAATGTGCTCTTGGCCCATCCATGTTGTCCCAAATGTCAAGATCTCAACATTTTTTTAACAATTGTGTCATATATATACCACATCTTTATCTAGTCATTTATCAAAGGGTATTTGTGTTGCTTCCATATCTTGTCTACTGTAAATAATGCTCTAGTAAACATAAGGTCACCTGTATCTTTTTGCATTATTGTTTTTGCTTTCTTTGGGTAAACAACCACTGGTGGAATTACTGAGTCATAAGATATTTTTATTTTCAGTTTTTTGAGGAAATTTCAAACCCTTTTCAACAGTGGCTGTATAATTCACTTCACCACCAGGGGGAAACCTTTTTCCCCACATCCTAGGCAACATTTGTCATTTCCTGTCTTGTTGATTTTAGTCATTCTGCCAAATGTAAGGTGATATCTTATTGTGGTTTTGATTTGCACTTCTCTGGTGATTAGTGATGTTGAGCATCTTTTCATGTATCATTGGCCATGACTATTCTTTGTAAGAGACATTCCTGAGGAGAGACACTGGGAAGTGGATCATGTAGTCTTCTTGTACGAGTTTAAGTTTTAAAGGAGGCAAGCTTTTAGCTAAGTGAGAATGGTGGAGGATTTGGCAACAGAGGAACACTAGGAAAGAGACAATATCCTATATATATGCTCATCTTAATTTCCTCACCTATTATTGCCATTTTAATAATATCTCTTTCATAAGTGTTATGAAATTAGAATAAATGCAAATGTAAAGCACTGTACATAACATATAGTACTGTCCAGTAAGTGTGAACTGTTTTTCCATTTATACTTGACTATAGCTCAGAAAATTAATGGAAAAATGTTCTTTTAAATAAAATTTTGCTGCTCGGTTAGCCTCTTTGTTAACATAAATTGGATATCTCCCTTTCTCCTTCTCTCTCTCTCTAGCACTCAAAACTGATTTTAAACCAAGAGTTAAATCCTTAACCCAAGGAATGCATGAACCAAATATTAAGTTAGTTCTCTCACATACAAAGGTTTATATAAGAAATATATTTTCAAACTCCATTTTATCTGAGAATTGCTTGCTTTGATGATAGTGCAGATTCCTGGCCTTTGAGGCCTTGATCACAACCTAGGGATTTGGAATTTTTAGTAAGTACTACAGGGGATTCTAGTGCGGGTTTTCAGTAGGCAGTACTTACAGAGAAATACACTGAATGGATTTTGTCTCATTTTTAGCACAAAGTACTGCATCAATCTGGAAAGTAAAGCATGATATGTCTAGCATAGTGTATCATGGATGACATTCAATACAAAAATGGACTGGAAAGTAGACTCTCTAGAGTCACTTGACCCAGATTTGTGGAAGGTGTGATTATTATTGTTTTCAGCATCATACTTAGTATATGAGATAGTCATCTGTAAGAAGTAACCCCCCCTCCGAAATTAATTATCTTTTCTGCCACCCATTACTAGTGCCCCCACTCTTATTTATTCAAATGTTCAAAATACATTCTAACTTAAATAAACTATCTACTCCCTGTTAATCAGATATGGATCGTCAGTGAAGGTTTTAAAACTAACAGTTTCTCCCCTTTATAAACATACATTTGGTCCTTCAGACTCTTCATCCCTAAAGAAAATTGCAGTCTCTATGTGCTCAAGACATGAACTGATGTTAATGTGAACTTAAATGGAGCATTCACTATAGGATGACTCACCTATCCTCTAAAATTTTTCACTAAGAAAAAAAATATGTGACTTTTGGTTTATTTGAATTTATGTGACATTTTGAAAACTTGCAGTTTGATTGATAGGAATACTTCAAAATGAAGTCAAATTTTGTTTTTGTAATGAAAAAAAAATACTTCCTTTATATATGTCCCAAGTAAATTTACTCTAAAAAACAAAATCTGCTCTGAACAGGATATTAATCTCATAGTGTCATTTCAGCAAAATTTGACAGATTCACATATCGATTTTCTTTTCTTGGAAAATTGTGGTAAAAATAATCTCATACATTAAAAGAATGATTCAGGAAATGTAGTCAATTACTTTTGATGTATTATTATTCAACATTAAAATAGTATTTACCGGGGCACCAGGGTGGCTCAGTGGGTTAAAGCCTCTGCCTTCTGCTCAGGTCAAGATCCCAGAGTCCTGGGATCCAGCCCCGCATCCGGCTTTCTGCTCCGCAGGAAGCCTGCTTCTCCCCCTCTCTCTCTGCCTGCCTCTCTGCCTACTTGTGATCTCTGTCTGTCAAATATATAAATAAAATCTTTAAAAATAAATAAATAAATAAATAAAATAGTATTTACCTCTTCCTTTTCTTTAGACAGTTTTCTTAGTAAATCGTGGGGATAATTTTAATAATTCAATTCAGTTAACCAAATTACACAGATAATTAATTATAGCTTTAATTCAATCCAAATATTCAAACTCCAAACTGATACTAAGTTGGGTTCCAAACTTGCTGACTCAGGGAATACAAAATTCAGATTATAATTAGATCACATAGTTTCACTGTATTCTCTGTGTAGAGAGAATTAGAATATGGCATGAAGGAAGTGAAACTCATTGTTTCCAGCCTAAGGATAGGAGTAATTAAAGAGAGATGGTTAAGTCCAATGCCTGAGTCCAAATGTATGGGAGGTGGGGAAGGAGAAGGTTAGAAATATTGAGATATTATGCAAAGTTAGAGAACCACAGGCATACAGACGTATTTCACTGGATTTGGGGGAGGGCTGGAAGCCTATCAAAGAACAATTCAAAGGTGACATGGATGCCTCAGTGATAGTAGAGTAGGAACATGCTTAGATGAACCTGGGCCATTGTTCTTGGCTCCCCATAGCTTGCAAGTGGTATATAAGGGACTGCAAATACCACTGCAATGCTAAGGGGTTGCAAAGGGATGAGAAGTGCAGTGGTAGAAGGTCGACTCAAATGAAAAAGTCAAAATGGATCTAATTTAGAGTCTAAAGGCAGAAGGTAAAGACCATGTTCTCCAAGGAGAAAGACCACCTGAACTTTAGTTCCTAGTGGCAAACAGAGCAGCCCACTGCATATTGAACCCTCATCTATCCTCCACCTTCACACAGTTATGAGGGTCACACATGCCCTTTGTTTTGAAGGGGGTTAAAAGGGAAGGGAAATGTGAAAGTTTATGCCTACAGAATCAGGAGATCTACCAAAAAGAAATGTTTAAATACTGAAAAGGACTATATATATTATACCATGTATAACATGATATATATGTCATATAGGAAACATATTTACATATGAAACATGATATACATTTATATATAACAATTACGTTATAAATAATATATATTTCTTAAGTATTAATTTGTTTCTCTTTCAAATTTTTTTTCTTTCTTTTTTTTTTTTTTATAAACATATTTTTATCCCCAGGGGTACATGTCTGTTAATCGCCAGGTTTATACACTTCACAGCACTAACCATAGCACATACCCTCCCCAATGTCCATTACCCCACCCCCTTTCCCTCCCCCCTCCCCCCAGCAACCCTCAGTTTGTTTTGTGGTTTGTCTCCCTCCCAATCCCATCTTGTTTTTTTTCTTCTTTTTCTACCCTCCTAGTCCCCCATGTTGCATCTCCACTTCCTCATATCAGGGATATCATATGACAGTTGTCTTTCTCTGACTGACTTATTTCACTAAGCATGATACCCTCTAGTTCCATCCACGTCCTTGCGAATGGCAAGATTTCATTTCTTTTGATGGCTGCATAGTATTCCATCGTGTATATATACCACTCTTCTTTATCCATTCATCTGTTGATGGACATCTAGGCTCTTTCCATAGTTTGGCTATTGTAGACATTGCTGCTATAAACATTCGGGTGCACGTGCCCCTTCAGATCACTACGTTTGTATCTTTAGGGTAAATACCCAGTAGTGCAATTGCTGGGTCATAGAGTAGTACTATTTTCAACTTTTTGAGGAACATCCACGCTGTTTTCCAGAGCGGTTGCACCAGCTTGCATTCCCACCAACAGTGTAGGAGGGTTCCCCTTTCTCCACATCCTCGCCAGCACCTGTCATTTCCTGACTTGTTAATTTTAGCCATTCTGACTGGTGTGACGTGATATCTCATTGTGGTTTTAATTTGTATTTCCCTGATGCCGAGTGATGTGGAACACTTTTTCATGTGTCTGTTGGCCATCTGGATGTCTTCTTTGCAGAAATGTCTGTTCATGTCCTCTGCCCATTTCTTGATTGGATTATTTGTTCTTTGGGTGTTGAGTTTGATAAGTTCTTTATAGATTTTGGACACTAGCCCT
>PISX010006835.1:0-49663 GCA_004024625.1 Mellivora capensis
TCTCTGAGAAACCCATATCTTTGCCAGCATTTACCCTCTGTGGAGTCCGGATCCAAAGGATGGTCTGGGTCCTGGGTTGTACATATTTTAGAAGACAGCTGTGCTGCCCAAGAAGGGCCAGTGTTCTGTAGTGACCAAGGGTCCAGGTTGGCCTCATACTGTGAAGTTCATGGCATATGTCCTTTGCCTTTTTGTACAGAAGCTTGGTGTCTTTAAAGGCCAAGTCCCAAGCACATTGCTACTTAACTCATTAGGAGTTTGCTATTCCTCTTCACTGGCCTCACTTCTACAGTTCTCACTGTATCCAAATCCTAATCTTGATGTGTCTAAGACTGTTCTCTGATCTCTCCAGTTCCTTTTCCTCTTCCATTGCAGTCCCTTCTCTTCAAGGTTTTCCTCTCTGATAGTTTGCGACTCTTTTCCAGTGTGTTTGATTTTGCAGTCTTATACGAGTTTTTCAAGCTTTTAAAAATGGTTACTGTGGGGGCCCCTGGGTGGCTCAGTGGGTTAAAGCCTCTGCCTTCAGCTCAGGTCATGATCCCAGGGTCCTGGGATCGAGCCCCGCATCGGGCTCTCTGCTCAGCAGGGAGCCTGCTTCTTCCTCTCTCTCTCTGCCTGCCTCTCTGCCTACTTGTGATCTCTGTCTGTCAAATGAATAAATAAAAAATCTTAAAAAAAATGGTTACTGTGATGCCTCAAACCTCTACAATTAGCTGCTCCCCTAATTTGTTCCTTTTATGAACATTCAAAGAAGTGTGTATGTGTCTGTTTATTGTTTCTATCCTTTTTTATTGTGGCTTTTCTAGAAATTTAATTTTTTGTTTATAAAGGTTTTTTTTAAATTTTATTTCTTCGGTGTTCCAAGATCCATTGTTTATGCACCATACCCAGTGCTCCATGCAGTATATAAAAGTTTGTTCTTAAAAAGATGCACTGCAGTTTTATTTTTCTATGTTATTTCTATGTTTTTATTATATTTCTATATTATTATACTTCTATGAAATAGAAATATTGCTATATTTCTATGTTATTACTGTCCCTGACTCTATCCATTGCTGAAATTTTATTCTGAAGTATCTGATAATTTGACTGAAACTTGATCCATTTATAGAGACCTTCAAAAACATTCATATTAAGCAGATAAGATGGTAACCTGCTTAGCGGACTGCATCTGGAATATCAATTCCCTTTAAGTCCAAGCCAATTTCAATGATGAACTAACCACAGAAGCATAGTTTAATAAAACGAAATATCCATTTCATTTCATTAGTCAGCTTTTATGTGATTAAACAAGAAGCCAATTACATTTTGCATATAATGTTAAATGTTTTTTAGAAGATTATCTAGTAATTTAAATAGAATATAAACCCTGCATCCTCTTAAATTAGAACTATGGAATTTTTGAATGAAGACCAATAAGTCATATCATATTTTGCTTTTGCTGACACTAAGAGGGAAATAATAAAAGAATGAACTGATGCAGATAATCATGAATTTTTAAACAGCTATTAACTTACTTTCAATTGATACCCATCAAAGATATGCTGATAACTTTGTAGTTCAGTGCTCCTTCCTTTTTTTTAAGATGAAGGCCTTTTTTTTTTTTTTAAGAGTAGTTTAAGGTTCACAGCAAAATTGAGCAGGAAGTACAGAGAGTTCCCATGTATTGCCTGCCTCCACATGTATAACCTCCCTATTACTAACATCCCCTATCAGAGTGGTACATTTATTACAAGTAATGAATCTATATCATAATCACCCAGAGTCCATAGTTTATATCAGGGTTCACTCTGTGTTACACGTTCTATGGGTTGGACAAATGCATGCTGCCATATAGCCATCATATAGCCATCATTATGGTATCATACAGAGTATTTTTACTGCCCTGAAGTCTTCTGTGTTCTATCTATTCATTCCTCTCTCCCCACAACTCCTGACAACCAGTGATCTTTTTACTGTCTCCATTCCAGAATATTGAATTGTTCAAATCATACAGTATGTGGCCTTTCTATATTGGCTTCTTTCACTTAGTAATATGCATTTGAGGTTCCTCCATGTCTTTTCATGGCTTGGTAGCTCATTTCAGTACTGAGTAATATTCCATTGTTTGGGTGTACCACAGTTTATTTATCCATTTACCTGCTGAAGGACATCTTGGTTGCTCTCAAGTTTTGGCAGTTATGAGTGAAGCTTCTGTAAACATCCCTGTGCAGGTTTTTATGTGGATTTAAGTTTTCAACTTCTTTGGGTAAATATCAAGGAGCTCCATTGCTGGATTGTATGGTAAGAATATGTTTAGTTTCATAAGAAACTGTCAAACTGTCTTCCATAGTGGCCATACCACTTTGCATTACCACCAGCAGTTAATGACAGTTCCTGTTGCTCTGCATCCTGGCCAGCAGGCAGTGTTGTGAGTGTTATGGACTGTGGCCATTCTAATAGGTGTGTAGTGGTGTGGTATCTTCTTGTGATTTTCATTTGCATTTACCTGATGCCATATAATGAATACATTTTCATATGCTTAATTGCCATCCATGTGTCTTCTTTTATGAAGTTTCTGTTTAGGTCTTTGGCCCATTTTTTAATCAGGTTATTTGTTTTCTTATTGTTGAGTTTTAAGGGTTCTTTGTATATTTTGTATAACCATCCTTTATTAGATGTGCTTTTCCAAATATTTTATCCTAGTCTCTGGGTTTGTCTTCTCATTCTTTTGAGGTTGTCTTTTGCAGAGCATTAGTTTTTAATCTTTTTCTTTCTTTCTTTCTTTTTTTTATTTTTTTAAATTTTAAGTAGTCTCTACACCCAAGGTGGGGCTCTAACTCATGACCCTGAGGTCAGGAGTCACCTGCTTCACCAGCTGAGTCAGGCTGGTGCCCTGGTTTTTAATTTTAATGATATCCAACTTATCAGTTATTTCTTCATGAATGCCCCTTACTTTTTAATTGATGTATAAGCTGTATCTTTTCTTTTCTTTTTTAAAAAAATATTTGTTTATTTAAAGCACACACTTGTGCAAAAGGGAGCCAGCATGAGCCTGAGGGATGGACAGACAGAGAGAGAGAGAGAGAGAGATGGGAAGCTGAATCCCTGCCAAGTGGAGGGCTTGATGCAGGGCTTGATCTCACACCGTGAGATCATGCCCTGAGCTGAAACCAAGAGTTGGAAGCTCAACTGACTGAGCCACCCAGGCACCCCATAAGATGTGTCTTTTCTAAGATTCATACAGATGTTCAGTGACCTCACATTGCCACATACCTCACTCTCTGGGTATGTGTGGGTGTATTTGCACATGAACTTTATTTTTAATTATAGGGAAATTTTTATTTGTTACGTTATCAGATTATCTGATTGAAATTTTGCAACTCTATCCACAACTGACAGAATTCCACATAAATAAGCCTTTTCAGATCAAAATCATTAGATGTGGAGGACTTTTATAAATAACTTCCACTTCAGGATGGGATTTGAAATAGGGAAGAAAACCTTTCCTCATTTCTTCTATGTAGAATCTTCAGCCTTGTGTTCTTTTTTTTTCTTTAAGATTTTATTTTTTTATTTGACAGAGAGAGACACAGTGAGGGAGAGAACACAGGTGGGGGAGTGGAGAGGGAGAAGCAGGCTTCCTGCTGAGGAGTGAGCCCGACATGGGGCTTGATCCCAGGGTACCCTGGGATCATGACCTGAGCCTAAGGCAGACACCTAATGGCTCTGCCACCCAGGTGTCCCAAGCCTTGTGTTCTTTTTGAATTGAACAAGTAGATTTAGGTAGCAGAATAACACAGTTAGAGCATGGGTTTTGGAGTTGGCAGAGCTGGGTTCTAATCACTGCTTCACTGTTTATGACATACATATGCTAATTTAACTTCTCCTCCCCTCAGTTTATTTATCTGTACTATTCAATCCCTCATTCACTTATCGTCATTGAGCATATACTATATGGAAGGCACTATGCATACTGCTAGGGATAGGCATAATGTTTGAGTTTTTGGAGCTAACATGTAAATGGAAGGTAATAATAGTACCTCTTATGTAAATTTATGCAAATCAGTATTATCCAAGGAAGTGATAAGTGCCAGACATATATCACGTGTTCAATAAATGGTAGATATTTTTAAATATTATTATTGTTAGCTTACAAGTCTCTTGACCAGCCACTGTTGTATTGTTCCAGTGCCTAGCATATTTCTTAGCACATATCTGACTCTTGTATTGGGGAAGGTTCTTCAGAAGCAAACTTGAAGATAAGATTTGTGTGCAAATAATTAATTAAGGAAGTTCTTCCAGGAGAAACTGGTTACAAATTTGGGAAATCAGAGAAAGAAAGTAGAAGAAGCCAAGGAAGGGTGGGATTCAGACAAACTTAAGTGGAGGTGAACAATGCTTCAGGAGTCTCTGTAGGATAAATTACCCTTCAGAGCAGTCCCAGCCTGAGGTGAGAGAGCTGTCAATCATTATACTGTTAGTCATTGTCTAAGGGCATCAGGAGGGACTATGGTGGACAGAATAATGGCTCCTAAAGATTTCCATGCCCTAATCCCTAAACCTGTGAATAAATTACCTTCTTGGCAAAGAGAACTGCAGATATAATTAGGGGTTTCAACTTTCAGATAGTAAGATTATTCTGGGTTAACCAGAGGGGCCCAGTTTGGTCACATGAGTCCTTAAAAGTGGAGAACCTTTCCTAGCTGAGGTGAAAGGGTAATATGAAGACAGAAGAATGTTCAGAGAGAAGTGATATTGTTGACTTTGAATGTGGATAAAGTGGAGCTGTAAGGCAGGGAATGTGGGAGGCTTTGAGTAGCTGGGAAGAGACAAGAACATTGGTTTTCCCCAAGAATTCTCAAAAGAAATACAGCCTGGCAATACCCAGTGAAAGCCATGTCTGAGTTCTAACCTACAGAACTGTAAGGTAATAAATTTGTGTAAATAAATAAGCTACTAAATTTGTGGTTATTTATTAGAGCAGCAATACAAAACTAGTATGGGGATATAAACTTCTAGAGGGATTTCAGGCTCCTAGGGATTTCAGCAACCCTAGTCATCTTTGGGAAGTTCTCCAAAGAACAGTGGCAGGTGCAGAAATAGGAGGCAAGAGTACATCAAAGTAGAATGAACTCAGAAATGGTAAAAGAAAATCTGGGGAGACACCAACAGTGTTTGCTAAAGTGCTCAGTAAGTATTTGGTAACTGAATGAATGAGCCAACAGATTTATGTAAACTACTGTGAAAGAGAGCTTATATAAGAAACAACTTCTTATCACAGGGAGGCATGTTGGCAGTTCCCATTCAAACAGAGTATTTGGTAACCAAAATGTTTTTCTGCATTTAATGCCCTCCTCTTGTTTTCAGGTTCTCCAAGAGGCCAGTGGATTGGAAAAGTAAAAGTGTTCTACAGACACAGTAAAAATGAGAAAACTTTAAAGCGGTATCTACGCTGTAGAAATCCTCCAGAAAATTGAACAATTCTTTGGAGAATTTCATTGCCTTCTAAGTACCTGACTTGTAAACTGCTGTAACTAACCAGCTGGAGAATTCATCATCCTCTGGAGCATTTTGCTTGCTTGGCAGAAAAACAAAACAAAACTACCTAGGAATAGAAAAAGAAAAGCCTTTAGAAGCACATGTTTTGAGAAGTCAAAGTCAAGAAAAAAAAAAAAGCTAAAGATCATTTCCCATTTTTCTATGGTTCTCCTCCCTCCCAATTTTCTCTTTTCCCACCTTCTTTGCCAGGGCAGAAATCCCAAATGAGTTGACTTTCTTATGATTGAATTAGAATAAAATCTATATACATGAGTGACTGATTCCATATGCATGTATTCAGGGAGTCAGAGGAAGATAGCTGATTGAAATATTAAAAAAAATGGAAATGAATTTGCTAATATCATAAATTTTGGGACGTGATTTCTAAAATTTTACATGGTTTCAGATCACCTAATCCCAACAGCTGCTTTAAATCCAATAATAAGAATGCTTTTGCCTGTAAATCAGAGAAAAATGTAGTCTAAACAGGCTTAAACAATAAGGGATTTATGACCTCTTAAGAGGAATTCAGGAGACCGGACAGGTCCAGAATTGTTTAGTGATGCAGTTGAGGACCCAGGTGCTTTTCATATTTCCACTGACCATGCCAGACATGCCTCTGGTCATGGTCCCAAGTTGAGTGCAGAGGTTCAGACATTATTTGCAGGTATACTACATATAGTGAAGAAGAGTTTTACTTTAGTGAGTCCCCTTTACCATGGAGTAAAACCTTTTCCAGTTGCCTCCACACTATCCCAGCTTACTTCTCTTATGATCGCACTGGCCAGGATAACATCACATTCCATGGCCAAGAAGCAAGCAAGGCTTAGGAAGTAAATGTTTGTAACAGATTTTTTCAGACTTTGTAATTGGAGGCCAGTGCTTCCAGCAAGGAGGAAGGTAAAATGATGGTGTTGGCGTATTGGATACACACCCCTGGGTATGGTACCTGGTTGTTGTGATAGTGAAGTCACATCATGTTACAGGTGCTTAGTGTGGTGATTACAGTTACAGCCAGGTTCAGGATGCCTTATGGGGACATAGTTCCTTCAGAGATTGCTTTCTACTGTGTTAGACATTTTAATGTTCAGTGGCAACACCAGACCAATATCCAAACACGCATTTATCCAAATGCTTTGGGTGTACAAATATCCAAAATTTAATAATTTAAGGAGTCTCTTAGAGCAGGTACAGAGCAATTGTTTTGCACGCCACTGAAAAATATCTAAAAACTCTTCTTCACTTCTTTTTTTTTTTTTAAGATTATTTATTTATTTGACAGACAGAGATCACAAGTAGGCAGAGCAGCAGGCAGAGAGAGAGAGAGAAGAGGAAGCAGGCTCCCTGCTGAGCTGAGAGCCCAATGTGGGGCTTGATCCCAGGACCCTGGGATCATGACCCAACCCAAAGGCAGAGGCTTAACCCACTGAGCCACCCAGGCGCCTCTTCTTCACTTCCTTTTTTTTTTTTTTCTTTCTCTTCTTCACTTCTTTATCTTCATCTCTCTTACAGTCCTTGCTGTCAGGCTGCTCCCCACTGTATTTGGGTCTTTCCCCAAATCCTGTGTCTCTGAGTCCTTTTTCCTGTCTTCCTTCTTTCAGATGCAGCTCTGTTACACATATCAATTTAGTCTCTCTAGTTTTCTTTCATTTTTTTTTCTTTTCACCCAATATCTTGATCAGTACAGAAAAGTCTTAGTAATGGAGCAGGCTAATGCAGACTTGTTTTTTTAAGGCAAGGAACTAAACAGAATGTTATAAATAAATTAGATGGAGCAATACGTTTTTCTTTTCCTGTCACTGAGCTATTTGATGTTGCCTAGAGATCCTAGACAATGGGCCACTAACACTTTGGCAAAACCTTTAAGCTTGTTCATTCCCTTCCACAGAGAGGACCAAGAACAAAAACCACTTTGCTATTCGTCATAAAGATCCACCACCTCTGCCTTGCTGAATTAGAATCACACCTTATGACCTATGAAAAGATAGTTTGCCAAAAATTGAGGGAAGGAAGAAATCCCAGTGATCTTAAATATACTCTCTATTTTCTGTCTCTGTCACAGTGGTTTTAATTTCATTCTTTCCATGGGTAATGGTGACCATACAAACATGAATTCATCTTTACTTTAAAATTTCATACTCTATTTTAATGTTGCTCATGTAAATGGGCACTCCATTTGGTTTTTTTGTTTGTTTGTTTTTGCCATCTGCCTAACTGTACCAGCTGTCCTCTAGGTTTGAAAGAAGAAATAGTTACATCCACCATTAGTTTTATCACTTTATTTTTTGTGTACTGTCTGAAAGAAAGTGCTCAGACAAACACTTAATTGCAGAAAGAAGTCAGGTAGTGCCCTATACTTTGGGAATAATACTGCTGATTATGTCTTAAAGGGCTGTACCAGTCAGTGAAACTAGAGACTGGGTAGGACAATCCAGGTCCGTTTGTGTCAGAGACATTATTTTACCTTTTAAATTTTTAATGTGAGGACATCTTCACTCAGATTTTTAAAAATTTTATATATATATATATTATTTTTAGGTGTTCAACCTAGTGATTCAACAAGTTTGTACATATTGCTATGTTCAGCACAAATGTGACCACCATCTGTCCTGTTACACTGCTGTTATAGTACCATTGACTATATTCCTTATGTTGTAACTTTTATTCCCATAACTTAGCCATTCCATAACTGGAAACCTTTATTTCTCAGATCTTTTACTATTTTAGGACAAATAGAGCTCAAACAGAGAGTTGTGTACTTAAGTGAGTCAACTTGGGACTTCCATTTACCTCCTTTGAAGGCCAAGACTCTTGTCTTTTGGTTCACTGGAAAGCAGGGCATGTGAGGGGAAGGTAAGAGACTTTTATTTGCTTTCTACAGAGCAAAGTAGAATAGAATTCCATTTCTGGCTGTGGTTTAACAGGAGGACTTCCTGGAGGGGAAGTCTTGGCCCATTTTCTTTCTTTCTTCTTTTTTTAAAAAAATTTTATTTATTTCTTTATTTGTCAGAGAGAGAGAGAGAGACAGAGTGAGTGCGCACACACGCATAAGCAGGCAGAGTGGCAGGCAGAGGCGGGGAGAGAAGCAGGCTCCCTGCTGAGCAAGGAGCCTGATGCAGGACTCGATCCCAGGACCCTGGGATCATGACCTGAGCTGGCTTAACCGACTGAGCCACCCAGGTGTCCCTTGGCCCATTTTCTTGATATCAGTCATGGACCAAGGACACCAGAGTGTGAGAGACAGAAGTCTCAGAAGTGTGGGCATGAGGAAGTACCAGGCAGGCAGGGGAGTTTTCAGACTTATATCCATCCAAGACTGTGCTGGCTTGAAAGTGCTTTTTCAGGGGTGCCTGGGTAGCTCAGTGGGTTAAAGCCTTTGCCTTCGGCTCAGGTCATGATCCCAGGGATTTAGCCCCACATTGGGCTTTCTGCTCAGCAGGGAGCCTGCTTCCTCCTCTCTCTGCCTGCCTCTCTGCCTACTTGTGATCTCTGTCAAATAAATAAAATCTTTTTTTAAAAAAAAGGAAACTGCTTTTTCAGAAGAGGAAAGGAGGCAGCTCTCTCTACTCTTTGGAATAAAAAAGGATAGTTTTGTTTTGAGTTCAGGGAGAGGTGATAAAAATGATAGCCAAAACTTGGCATGTTAAGTATTACACACAAATCAAATCATGGAATTCTATGTAAGCTTTTGATATTGACATTATTGTTATACTATTACTCTCATTGAGTAGGTAAGAGGTTTACAGAGGTTATGTAACTTGTTTTGAGTTGCATAGCTGGTCCTAACCACTACAATATATGATTTCTAATATGGTGTTAGGATATATGAATATCTTTATGGAGAGTGACCTTGGAAAACCTGCAATCAAATATGAGTATCTTCATTTCAACAAATTCATTTTCTAGGAAAACATGCACATGTCAAAGGGTTATCTGATTAACTGGAGTCATCTACTGAAAAATAGAAAGTGTTCTATGTTTTCTTTCCAACCTTACAAATACTGAGAGGTGATAAACTTTCATTTTTTACAGCCAGGTCCTTTGCTTGGCCTAGTATTTTGGATAATGTGCATTTGCTGGGATTAGAATAATAGAGACCAAGGGTTTGGGGAGAGGAAATTAGATGGGAAGGAAAGGCATTTGTAACTAAACATAATAGGAACATTAGAATTTCATTTTTAACAAACAAAAATATAATGACATGTATTTATCTGTCTCACAAGAAAAATAAGAAATCTGTAATGCTGGTATTGTCAGTACAAACTGAAGTTTTATTATAGGTGGAGAAACTGTAGCCTGGAAAAACTGATCAGGAATCATTCATGGCTGGCTGTCTTAGAAATCAATATAGATTCTTTCATGATCAATACAATTCCAGTGCTTCTAACCCCATCAAGCCTAGTGGCTGTGGTTGATATTAATGGAGCCACTTGGCCACACTCTGGTATCTAAATGCATGCTTGTATGATTACCAAAACAGTTTTCAGACTCTCAGATGGGAGAGCATTGAATCAAAGAAGATATGGATTCATTCAGAAAGTGTAGGGAATTAAGCCTGTTGGGTTCCTGATATAGTGAGTTACTAGCTTGCCAGAAATAGATCTAGATGTTTTATGTCTGGCATTACAAAACATCTCTGCTTCACAGTCATCCTTCAAATCCTTGCTTTATATCTCTTTTCCGATCTGTGTAACCTTCCTTGAATGCTGCTGCTAATTTTGAATACCACTTTTTACAGCTTACCAGTTGTACTATTGAATAAGGCACAAATTGCTTTGTACTATTTCACTGAGGTAATATAGTGGGAAGCATCTTGTAATCCACAATTATTTTGCAATATAACTTATTATATATATGTAATGTGTAAGTTAGAGTTGACTTTCTGTATTGAGTCATTCAATTAGTACTTATTGATCATTCATCCCATGGCAGACATCATGGTAATTATAGGGGTATGAGATAAAGGAGATATAGCCCTGATACTCTGGTGAAAAATATTGCCATCGAAGCTTGTAATTACTATCATTGTGGCTAGGTGAAGCAGAATTCTCCAGAGGAGTTCACGTTATTAGACATTCCATCTTAAACATGAAGCAGAAGTTAGCTGGGTTATGCAGAGAAAGATAAGCCAAGTGGAATATCTAGCATATATAGAATAAGTCTAAACCATATTCAGGAAATGGTGGGGAATTTGACTGTAGTACATGGTGAGGAAGGTGGGGCAAGAGGCAAGGAAAACAGAAGATTGTCAAGGACCTTGACAGCAATGCTAGAAGAAGTGGAATTTTTTCCTAAAGGAAGAATTTGAGGTGGAGAAATGATTTGATCAGAGCCCCAAGGAGGTTCAGCAAAAAAGAAGGCTAGAGGTAAGATCAGTTGTAGGCTCTTGAACTAGACAGGAGTGTGTATCTTGACTCTTTGGCAAAACCCTAAGCTCCTTGTGGGAATATCAAGCATAAGTTATGTTTTGCTGGTCTCTTTCTTTGTTCTTCACGTATTTCTATATACGCAGTAGGCCTTATAAATAGATTAGGAACCCACCTCTACTTAAAAATTGTACTTGCATAATATAGTCCAGACCTAGTGGATAGGCTGCTTTTGATAAAGTTCTTTCATTTTTAGCATAGAAATTACCACTCTGTGAATCACCCCATGAATAAAAAATGTCTGGATAATTTCCTTGGCAGCAAAGTGACCCACAGTTTGCCCATCAGAACCTCATGTTTTGGGATCTTCAAAATAGTAGCTTTTAAAGTTTTAGGTATTTCTAAGATTCATGGAGGTGAAAACAAAAAATTTCAAAATCATTTATTTATTTCATTTCATTTTACTATGATTGTCCCTAATGATAGTGATGGGTTTCATTTTTCGAATACTTACTCTGTGCAGTTACTCTTATAAGTACCTGGGGACGTCTTCTCACTTAACTTTTTACATGGTCATTTTGAGGTAGGTTTTATTACTGTCTCATTTTAAAAGTGAGGAAATTGGGGCACAGTTTGAGTAATTTGGCTAGATGGAAATAGCTAGAGACAGAAGAGCTTCCAACCCAGCTTTTCTGAGCCCAAAGCACACTCATCCCTATACAAAAATTTAGAGACAAGCAGAGTTAGCATAGGACAGTGGTCAAGGCTGGGACCTTAATAGTATTGTGACATAGTGGATTTTGAGGGACTCTTGGCAGGCTTCATGGAGGAGGAAAAAAAATGAAAAGGAATAAAAGTGTAAAAAAAAGAGAGAGAAATAAGTTCAAAACAAGAATATATGCTGTCACAGTAAGCGTGCAGTCAATATTTTTGAATGAATTGAACTGTAAAAGACAGAAACAAAGGAGGATTTATGGCAGAGAGTGAAAGAGGGCCCTCCACCATTGCTCTTGGTTCCATCCTTGTATGTGGAAGAACCATACACTGAGAGTATATTTTTTGTGATTTGCAGCTTCTCTTACTCCCAAGCTGTTTCTGGACCAATTAAGAAATTCATAAATCTTCACCCACTGATTTTTCCTTTCTGGTTATAATCAGACCAAATGACTCTAACTTCCTGAATAGTTATCATACTTCAAATATACAATAGCAAAGAAAGAATAACTTAACTGTGAAGCAGTCTGTTTTTATGATTCTGGGTCTGAGATTCTTATACTCAATAAAAGCAGTTGCTTTGGTGTATGAAATATGTCTCAAATAACATGAGAGATTATGCCACAGTGTATGAAGGATAGAATGTTTTTGATAATTTGATACAGGTAGAATGATTAAAAAGCTCCTTTACCTCTTCCTTCTTCGTTGTTCTGTCTCTTTTAATTTGGATTGCTTTGGGTTGGCTACAACCAGAGGAAAAGAAGAGCAGTCTGTAGAATGAGCAGCGGGATACCCGAAATATGGAAATCATCTCTATATCATAGAGGGGAAATCTAATTACCTCTATCAGTCATTCATGGGTTTTTCCTCTCTTCTGTTTTATTTAGTATTCAGTTATATAATTGGCATCATTAGAGCATTAGTGCCTCCATTCACAAGGCATATGGTTGCTGGTCATTAGCAATCTTGATAGACATGTCAAAGAAAGCAGACCTAAGATTGTCAGCAAACTTTGTCCCCACAGCAGGGTAGCTGGCTTTTTCTAATTAACCCATTGTTTTCTGCAAATGTCATTGGAATCCTATTTCAGATGCAAACCCTCTATATGTTCCAGCTATTAGTTACCCAAGTCTTGGAAGTGATTCTTCTCTAGAGTGGTTGTAAAGCATTGTTTTATAGGCCTGTGAGATGTATGTTAAGTCCATTATGATTTGTCAGAAACTCAATTAGCACTTTTAAGATTCTCTAGGACCTCCAGGTGGGGATCAGTTGTTCATAGATGGAAATGAACTCTGGGTGTTTCTGTGCCAAGGGCAATGGGGATGGTCCAAGTTTCAGCCCCTTGTCAAAGATAAAAGTTCCAAAAGTGATTGAGCTTTTTATATGTGTTGTCTAAGAGTGATCTTTATCTGCTTGGTTGTCATCAAAAATATTGGTTAAAATAACTAAAACTCTTCATTACTTAACTCTTCCCTCTTGGCCCCCCCCACCGCCCCCGCCATTATAATGAAGCAATATAAGTATAGTAGGTTGGACAGGGAAAATGTTAAGCTCCAGGTTGGTGTTCAGGCTCTCCATCAAGTAGCTTGGTGATACTGGGAAGTCATTTCCCCTCTCCAGCTTCCACCCTCTGTTTCATGTGACTTGGTTGAATTCAGGAGTTTAAACTCAAATGCCATTAGAGACCTGGGAAAAGAACATAAGACAAAAGGTAGAAATCAGGTCTGGGGCAATTGGAGTGTATGTCACCTGGCCTAAAGGTATTAAAGCCTTAAATACTTAAAAATATCCTGTTATAGATAGTATTTCTAGGGGCAATGTTTGGCCATAGCTGTCAGTTTACCACTTACAGATTTTATGATCTACCAACCCTTTTAATTTTTGGTCTAAATTTTCTGGTTCTCCAGAATATAAATAAACAAGGAAATGAAAGACATAAATGAAATAACTTTCAGCAAAAAAAGAACAAAGCAAATTATGTGAGGATAAAACCTGACTTAGTTTAGATAGAACAAAAAAAGACCAAAGTGTCATAGTTAAATATAAGTGGAATGGGAATCGCTAGTGTGAATATTCTTGTTGTGCAGAAAAGGCACCAGAATCCTGAAATGCAGCACAAAAGGCGCGTCTCACAGCATCAGTAAGTCATTGTCCCACTGTGCTTAGCTTTAGTCTGACCCTCATTATGGGGAAATCCAGATGTGGTCAGTGACCCTTAAAAGGGATGTGAAGAAGCTGAGAGGCACCCAGAGTTTAAAATAATGAAAAAGGGTTTCTTTGGATGAAAGGCTAAAGACATTTGAATTGATTAGCCTGGAGAAGAGAATTTGGGTTAATTACTCTTCAGGGACAGGATGTATTTTCATGTTGAGAATATAGTTTTTTCTCTATTTGTGAATGAAGACCTTAGCCAGAATAAGTGAACCTAAATAAAAGCTGTGGAACTGTGACTGTGTATTAGGAGGAATATTATTTTATGTAATAGGGTGGTAAATGCTATAAGAATCTACTGAGAGACACTGCCATATATTGAGAAAAGGTAAGTGATTAATCTGGTTATTCTGAAGGTAAGGAGGGACCCTTAAGCAGTTCAGTCTGACCTGCCTTGATTGATTTCACCATTTTTTTTTTCCCAACCACCATCTCCTTGTGTTTGCTTCCTTTAATCATAACAGATAGATCTCACACAACGTGAGAGCTGAAAGTCTTCTTGAGGTACTGAAAACAGAAACCTCAAAGTCAGTGAGAGTATCAGAATTTTTTTTTCCTGAGCTGTCCTTTTCTGAACTAATAAACCTCATTTTTATTTCTGTGTGGTTCACCTGGTATGTGGAAAACTGTGTTTAGAACCCCTTAGAGCAAGAGAATGAATTGACTGACCATCTCTTTACTTCAAGCCTAATTGCCCAGGATAGAGATTCTGTTATGTCTTGCTTGGGGCAAGTGTTTATCTTGACCCAATAAATTACCTCGGGGTAAGGTAGGAGCTACTGGGTAGGAGAATCTACCAGCATTGGTGGTGTTACAGGATGAATGGTGTCTCTCAAAATTTATGTGTTGAAGCGCTAACCCTCGGTATCTAAGAATATGACTGTATTTGGAGATATGGCCTATGAAGAGGTAATTCAGGTAAAATGAAATTTTATTTCATTAGGGTTGGCCCTAATCTGATACAACTAGTGTCCTTATGAGAACAGGGGATACAGACAGACAGAAAGAGGCCAGGGGCACATGTGCACCAAGGAAAGACAATGTGAAGATAAGGAGGGTATCGGTAAGCCAAGGACAGAGGTCTTAGGAGAAACTAAGTCTGCTCACACCTTGATCTTGGACTTCTAGCCTCCAGAACTGTGAGGCAATAATTTCTGTTGTTTAAGTCACCCAGGCTGTGGTACATTGTTATGGCAGCCCTGGAAAACTAATATAGATGATCAGTGTAGTGCTTGGAGAAGTAGAGTTTATTGTGAACTGAATAGACACCACAAGAAATCTGCTGTATCACTATAATCATTGTCATTATCTATGTCAACAGCAGGTGATGATTACAGAGAGACCGTAGTACCCCACCCCCTTGCTAGGAGTTTGTTACTGGATCCAGTATTGTGCTTTTCTAGGGCTGGAACAGAATTCAGCAGCTTGATCTACTGAATCATTCTCAATATTCTCTGGTCTGTATTTGATTAGAGCGGAAACTTTAGGGAAAGGGAAAGTCATAGCATTTGGTGCTTTTGCACCCTGGCTGCTGTGACAGGACACCTACCAGAACCATCCCTACTGCCCCTGCCCATCAGCATAGCCACTATGAGTCTTGTCTACCCTCTATACTTCTGTACCTTTGACTACCACTGGTGGAACTTTGAGTGGGTTGGAGTAAGTTCACAACCCACTTCATGCCAGTGATTGCTACTGGGACTGGCTTCACTGTGCTGTGCTGTGGGCTTTACAAACTCCTCTGAATATATAAGCCTATAAGGACTAAGTGACTTTCCTTGATCTGAATTGCTCACATCATTTCCTCAATTCTCTGCTTAACTTGGCCTGTGAGGACCTGCCTTGAGTGTGGAACCAACTATTAGCATTAGTGAATCTTAACTACAATTCCACTTTCCCTTAGGATCTAGCCTGTTTGCTAGCAAACCTTTCTAAAGTCTCTGGAATAGGATTGGATACTCTAGCTATTATTTATGGAGATCAGAGTTTCTCCCTTGTGGGAAGTTCTTGCTGTGTGGTAGGCAAATCCATTCAATTACATAGTTATTCTTTTTTTTTTTCCTCCAGAGATTTTATTTATTCATTTGACAGTCAGAGATCACAAGTAGGCAGAGAGGCAGGCAGAGAGAGAGGAAGGGAAGCAGGCTCCCTGCTGAGCAGAGAGCCTGATGCAGGGCTCTATCCCAGGACCCTGGGATCATGACCTGAGTGAAAGGCAGAGGCTTTAACCCACTGAGCCACCCAGGGGCACCTACATAGTTATTCTTAATACCTACCAGAGCCAAGGAAAAATTCTATCCCCTCTGATCTCATCTTGGCAGATAATTCCTTTACTGATTTACATTTTCAACTCATTTACAACCTGAAATGGTTGATGGCTTTCCACTGCTTATAGAATAAAGCCCCATTCCTTTCTACGATATTCAAAGATTTCTAATCAGGCTCTAGCCCACTTTTCTGGCCATGTCGACAACTACACACCAGCCTTACAAGTCCACTTGCTGTTGCTCTGTCATTACCCCCCATGCCTTTCTTCGGTGGTGCAGCTTTCTCTGTCTATAGCACCTTTCCTCTCATCTCCATTTCTTTCACTTCTATCCATCTTTGAAATCTCAGATCAGGTGTGATTGCCTCCATAAAAACCTGCTTAGTCTCTCAAATTGGAATGAATCTCTTCTCCTTGAGTTACCATCATGGTCTTTATAACTCTTAGAGCCTGGCCTTGCTCACAGCTGCATTATTGCAGTTAAAAGTGTTTACTTTGGGGAATCTGGGTGGCTCAGCCAGCTGACCTGATTGGCTCAGGTCATGACCCCAGGGTCTTGGGATTGAGCACCACATCAGGCTCCCTGCTCAGTGGGGAGTCTGTTTCTCTCTCTCCCTCTGCCACTTTCTCTCTCAAATAAATAAATAAAATCTTTAAAAAAATGTTTACTTTGGCATCTTTCACTTAACTCCTTAGGGACTGGGATAGCATTTTGTCTGCCTGTAGATGTACCCCCCCAGTATCCATTCAATGCTTTTACAATAATAATTATCATTTATTGAGATTTACTGTATGCCATCCTGTGTGCTAAGAGCATAACAAACATTATTTTAATAGGCAGTCTTTATTAAAGGAAGCCACTGTACTTAGAGCAGTTGAGTGACTTCTCCAAACTTAAACTGTTTGCAGTTGGTAGAGGCAGAATTTGAACCCATTTCTCTCTGACTTTTCAACAAACTAGTCTATAATCCTGACTTTCAGTACTCAGTATATGCATGCTGAATTGATGTGGATGAAATAGGCTTTCCATTTTTTTAAATTTATTTTTTAAAGTAATCTGCACACCCAACGTGGGGCTCAAACTCACTGCCTCAAGATCAAGATCAGTATGGTCTACTGACTGAGTCAGCCAGGTACCTCAGGCTTTCCATTTTAAAAATGTATTTATGTTAAGGTGATTTCACAGAATGGCCCCAGTCACAATTATTGTTGCTGCAGCTGCCACTTTTGCTACCAACTTCCTTTTCTAATTCCCAGCCGAGAAGGTTGCCTAATAGAGGTTTGGGGAGATGAAGAACCCCACAGTGTCATTAAGGATTGAAGTGCATTGCAGGTCGTGGCCCAGCCATGCGGTAGCTGAACAAAGGTGGTGTGTTGGATGCATTCGCCATGCTAAGGAAAGACAACTGAATGTTAACCAGCACATTAATCATGCTGACAGATGGTCTGCCTGGCTTGGGCTCTTAAACAGACTTTTCCTACCTCATAAGCTCACTGCTGTATACCTATTAGTCTGAAGGGAATAATAGGAGATACAGGTTTAGAGGGGGAGCGAGGCAGCCTTATTAATAGCTAGAAGAATAGATTAGGCTTTCCAGAAATTTAACTGCCTTTATTCTGCTCATTCAAGACACTGACCCTTTCCGTTCTATCATAGCAGTCCTCCCCCGCCCCACCCCATATCAGCACATTTAAAATACACGGTCACATTCTAGTCCCACATCAAAAATGGTTCCCTGTTATAGCTTCACACATAGCACTGAAAATGGCTACCACCAACCAGTCAGGTAAGCATATATTCTGAGGAAATTTTCTGTCCCTTGGCTTTATTTCTGTTGGCTCAGTGGGCAGATTCTAATTTGAACCAGGCAAAATTTAGCCTGCCTGAGGCTGGTGGGCAGGTGTTGATTTCTGTGACTGGGCTGCTTGAATTAATTGCTAGGACATCCAGATATTCCAGGCTGATGTCACCTCAACATCAAGTTCCATTTGATGAGGGATTGGGGTCTGGTGAATCCCATCTTGCACTGGTATGACTCATAGTGCCCTCACCTATCATTTGTGAAGATATAAATGTATATCTATATCTATATAATGGTATCTGCATATATGATCAATCTATTTACCTATCTGTCTAATCTCTGTTATTCTTTATCTATGTATCATTCTCTATTTTTCTTGCTGAGGCTGACTCAACTTAATGGATAAACAGTCAGACATAAAGATAGATAAATCCGCCTCCATTATCAAATTGTGTGGTGGGGAAGGGTAGAAGAAAGAAACTTGATTTAAAAAAAAAAAGAAGAAGAGGGGTGCCTGGGTGGCTCAGTTGGTTAAGCAACTGCCCTCGTTTCAGGTCATGATCCCAGGGTCCTGGAATCAAGCCCCACATCGGGCTCCCTGCTCAGTGGAGAGCCTGCTTCTCCCTCTCCTTCTGCCTGCCCCTCTGCCTACTTGTGCTCTCTCTATCTCTCTGTCAAATAAATAAAATCTTAAAAAAAAAAAAAAGAAGAAGAAGAAGAAGTCAAAGCCAAAAAGGACAAAGTGTAATAACTTCCCCCACTGACCTGTCTTGTTTTTTAATGAGGAGAATTAACTTGTATTGAGCCCTATTCTGCTTTCGGCAATTTTCACATAGGTCTCACTAACTCCTCACACTAAGTCTTTGAGATGGGTTTCATTGTCCCTTTTTCACAGAGACTGAGAGCCAGAGTGAATAACATGGCCAAAGTCACACAGATTGCAAGTATTGGGGATTTAACCTATCAGATCCTGATGTTCTGCTCATCTGCACAGAGCAGATGGACTGTCAGATTTCTTTTTTTTTTTTTTTTAAGATTTTATTTATTTACTTGACAGTAAGCAACTTGACAAGTAGGCAAAGAGGCAGGCACAGAGAGAGGGGAAAGCAGGCTCCCCGGTGAGCAGAGAGCCCGGTGCAGGGCTCCATCCCAGGATCCTGAGATCATGACCTGAGCCGAGGGCAGAGGCTTAACCCACTGAGCCACCCAGGCACCCCATGGACTAGTCAGATTTCTGAACACAGTTCACACTGTCTCTTCTCTGAAACAAACTGATTAGTAGTGAGAGGAGTGAGATCTTAGAAAGAATCAATGCATTCTCTTTTATTGCACTGTATAATAGTTCTTTGCCAAACTGCCCAGAACACTTTATGCACTTTTAGAATATCTAAATTTGAAACTCTTGATCAATACATCCTACAACTCCAGGAGGGAAAATACCCACCTGGAGTAACATCCTCTTGACTGAATACCTAGGGCATTCATATCGCCCCTGAGGTTTTTTTCAGGCAGAAAAGATAATAGTGGTTCAAAGTCAGGCTGATTTCTTGTAAAACCCAGGAGGTATGATGTGGGTTGACATATTCTTGGCATATTTTGAATGAAGTCTTCATTGGTAACGTTTGAGTCTTCCAAACCTTGTTAGTTTGGGAAATGAGCCAGGTCAATTTGTAATCCTGATGACAGAGTCATGAGACCAGACAAACTTCTGTTACTGTTTTGGGCCAAAATATTAGTACTCAATCCGCTGGAGGTCTGGATACAGATGGCAGGAGAGACCTCAGAGGCATAGCCTGGAGGCTACACATCTGCTTAGCTAACCTATAAATCCATGGCTTCTTAAATAACTCACATGCCAGCCCAAGGAAATCCTAAGAGAAATGGATGATTTTGGGGTGTGGTTAGTGGGATATAGAGACACACTGATTTGGGAGAACTTATTGAATAACATGGAAGCAGAATGATGGGAGGAGAGAGGACAGGAAAATTTGTATACAGTGCAATTTAATTTATTTTTAGTTCTACATGGTGTTATTGTATATATTTAATAAATAATTTGTGAAATCTTTTTGGTCTTTTATGAAATTGTTTCTTCCTTTCCAAATGTGCTTTTTCTTAAGCCAATGGAAATATAAATTTTGTTTTTTGAAAAAAAATACTTAAAAGCCTAATGATTAAAACTTGGAAATTAAAGTCTGATTCATATGACTGACCTCTCCAATACAGAGGAGTTCCATAAGCTTAGAGCTGAGCTTCTTGAGTTGTCTATATTTTTTCCCTTCCCACTTTATGTAGCTGAATTGGTTGGTTGGAAGTCGAAAATTACCAGAACTCAGATGCCCTGATCATAGGGTTTCTTTCTCTTGCTCTTGCTCCTGCAACCACCTAATGCTCAGTCCCATTGGGCAGCTCTGGGGAGTGGAAAAGAACATTTCCCACAGTGCCAGGGTGTACTCTACCTCATAAGACCGCAGTGGTGGCCTTGTGGTCTTTTAAAATAGTGCTGTAGGTGTATTATAACACTCACTGCAGGTTGACTTTTCCCACTCCAAGTCAAGTACAGTAATTGTGACTCTCTTTGCATTGATTGGTATAGATGTGGGCAAGCCAGATCAGTTGGTCTTATGAGATTTGCCGGAGGCTCTTTAGATGCCATTCTCTGTAAGACTCCACCTCCCCATCTGTAAAGTGGAGACAATAGTAGTATCTAACTCATGGATTGTTGTAAAAATTACCTGATTTATTGTTTAGTAAATACCTAGCATATAGTTAACACTCAGTAAAGGACTATTATTGCCCTTTAAAATTTCCCTACCTTTGATCCAGACATTCTGCTTCCAGGAAGTATGCTAAAAACATAGGGATGCATGTGAAAATATATAGATGTAGTTATAGATGTTCATCATGGTATTATTTATGATTGGGAACCAACGTATCCAAAAATCATCCAAGAATAATTAACAGTGAAGTCTTCACTCCCAAGTAGTGCCCTGAAGTCATTAAATATGACATAAAAGAACTTTGGTTAGTGAAAGGGATAGCAGTTTATGATATGTTATTTAACAAAGAGCAGATTGTTTTCCAGAGTTAAGTAAAAATACAACTATCAATACAAATGTAAATACATGTATAGGAAGACAGGCAGAATATCCACCAAAAGTAGCAGAAAGATGTTTTTAAAAATTACAGGCCCTTACTTGTGATCTCTGTCTGTCAAATAAATAAATAAAATCTTAAAAAAAAATTACAGGCCTTAACTGTACATCGTACAGTTTTTGTATGAGTAGTCCCTATTTAACGGTATTTTTTTAAACGGTATTTTTTTAAGACCAAAAAATATAGATATTAAAAAGAAAATCACTTCTGATCTTACAAAATGTTAAAATCTGGGAGAAATGACTTTCAAATCTTAAAAGATGATTTCTATTTTCATGTTTCTATTAATAAGCATTTTCAAATCTTTCTTCTATGAAAATGCATTGCCATTTTACTTTTAAAAACCTTTTTTTTTTAAAGATTTTTATTTATTCATTTGACAGAGATCACAACTAGGCAGAGAGGCAGGCAGAGAGAGAAGAAGGGAAGCAGGCTCCCTGCTGAGCTGAGAGCCTGATGTGGGGCTCGATCCCAGGACTCTGGGATCACGACCTGAGCCGAAGGCAAAGGCTTTAACCCACTGAGCCACCCAGGCGCCCCAGTTTTTAAAACTTTTAAACATATATGTGATTAAAACCATCTGTCATAGATTTCTGCTGACACTCTCTGATTTGACTCCATTCTGCAGATATTTATAAAGAGCCTACTAGATGCTAGACCCTTTGTTAGATGGCTCACAAAAACACATGCTGTCTGCTCTCTTATAATTAAGACTGTATCAAATCATCCCAAAGCAGAGAAAAAGGAAATGCATGTGACTTGGTTATCTTTGTCAATCAAGGTAGGAACTGGGGCTTCTGCTTCCACATGTCCCTCTGCCATGTGCACAGTAGCTGAGCCAAAAGCTCCTGGACAGATGCCCAGCCCCATCAGTAATGCCCATCATCCTCCATCCTCAGCACTTGTCACCCTGATTGAATATGCACAATTTAAGCAAAAATAAAAGTGACTTCCAGTGTAGCTCCACCACCCTAACCTCCCCTCCCAATCAGGTTGCTGTCCTGTGTCTTTCTATATTGAAATTCTGGAGCTGCCTCTACCTGTGGAAGGGAGCCAAGGCTATTTTAGGTGCTTAGTTCACTTGGTTCACTGCACTTATATGTCCTCAAATGGAATACAATTTGCAGTCCTTTTTTTATTTCTCTTTTCTTTTTTTTTAGAATGAGCACACAAGAAGAGGGAGATCTTGGTTTGATTTGTTCTCCCTGAAATGAGGTATCTTTCACAAAGGGAGAGTGTAAGGTAGTGCATGTAGCGCAGTGCTAGAGGAGCCTCTGTTGGAAGGGGTGTGGAGGGTTCCTATTTATCTCTTTTCCTAGCACTTCTCACAGGATCTAGAACTGCTGTAGAAACACAATGATAACATTACTTCCCCTTCTGTGAGAGGAAGTGACAAAGCAAAGGAAACTTGTTTTGATGCTTAGGAAAAGCTGTTACATTTGTGTCTCCTAAGCAGTCTGTAAGGGTTGTTTTTTAATAACTATACTTCCACCAATTGCCTTACATCAAAAAGTATAGATGGGAAGGGTAAATGTAGTAATGATAGCAGAAGGTTAGACTAACAAGAGAGGAACGCAGAAGAAAAGGTATACAATGTATAATGATGTAATTCCAGGCTGTTCAGAGTGTTTTTAGGATACTGAGAAAAGTTGGTGGAACATGGTTTTTTAATTGGTGGTGGAACTGAGTAGGCATGTTTGGGGTTTTGTTTTATGTGTCTGTGATGAGAGATCAGTAGAGAACAGTAAGCAGAAATATTAAATATACTAAAACCAATAAATAAAAGCACCTTTCCATCTGCTGCTAGATGTAACCATTCATAAAATCTCAACTGCTGCCAACAAAACTTTTCTGTCAAACACAGCCTATTTATAGCATCTTAAGCTATAGGTGAACATTCTTTGCCTTGATGGCTTTGGGGCCCCTGGTGCATGAATGAGCCTTGATTGTCACCTGTGATCACACATGAAAATATGAAACCCATCACTGAGTTCTGTTATCAGATGGGTAGATCAAAATTTAGAAAGTGTTCCTACTGTTTGTTTTCAAATTATGGTGACAGGAGCAACTGCTTCAGATTTATGAGTGCTTTTACTTTAATTTGATGGTGCCCAACTAAGATAAAGGTAAATTTTATAAACAGTACTGTGCTTCCCTACTTTGAAACCAGGGAGTGTTGACTGCCTTCTTTATGGTACATCCTTGTCATGGCAAGCTGAAAATTTATGTGATAAAATTGATCTATGTGGGTAGTCAATCTGGAATATTCAGAGCCTCCAGAACTATTTTTGTCTCTCAGTAGTAGTGGTAGTGGTTGTGGTGGTGGTAGTAAACATTTACTGAGTCCACAGTATGCCAGATACTGTCAGATATTTTCCTACTGAAAGGACTCTAGAATTAGTGTTTGGCATGTTCTATCTTGTTTCATTGTCACTGTAACCCATTGAGGTATGTGCTATTATTATTTCTGCATTTTACAGACCGGAAACTGAGATTTAAAGGGATCTGTTACTTTGTTTTAAGACCATCCAGACACAAAGAGCCGATTTTGACTTAGCCTAATATCTGGCACTATGTAGTTAAACACTCATTTATAATAATCACACGAGACTTGAATTATCTGAATAATTTCCCTCTTACTTTTAATTCACTGGGAGCAAAAGAGGTTTGGCAGTTAGCAAGTTTGTTAACCAGTGCAGGTGATTAACATAAATATTATAGTCAGACCCCAGAGTATTTGGATGGTACTGGAAAGACTATGTTCTTCTTTTCTTTCTTTATTTCTTTTATTTTTTTTTTTTGGCCTTTTTCTTCCTTCCCTCCCTCATTCCTTTCCTTCTTCTCTTCCCTTCCCTTCGACTGGGGGAAATGAATTCTTTGGAACATTGGGGAGTGCCCAACCACAGTAAATTGTGATAAAGCATAACTGTCTTGAGAGTAATGAAGGCTTGGGCAGAGGAAATTTTTCACAAGTTTTTAGGATGTGTCATCTGCTGTTCTCAAAGTCGATACACCTGGTAAACAACTAAAAGTGTGCATTCTGTTTTGGCTTAGGAAAGGTTGGTCAGGCAACCTCATCACGAAATTGTTGCTAGAGACTGAACTCCAAACTGCTCTGAGAGCATCCTGTGCCCAGGTCTCATTTTCATCATCCAGCTAGTCGTGGTAGGCCTTTAAGGCTTGGTTCATAGGAGCTAGGGGTTAAAGGCAGGAAAGTACAGGATGGAAGGATGTAGGGATTATGTATAAAAAAAAATCTGTGTTCTTTGCTTAGTTTTTTAAAAATAGAAAAGCTATTTTATTTGAATACACAAAGCTTTTTTGTTACATTTGTTGAACTGTGTTTTTTGTTTTAAGGATTTAATTTATTTATTTGACAGAGAGACAGTGAGAGAGGGAACACAGCAGGGGTAGTGAGAGAGGGAGAAGCACAAGGCTCTATCCCAGGACCCTGGGATCATGACCTGAGCTGAAGGCAGACATTTAATGATTGAGCCACCCAGACACCCCTGCTAAAGTGTTCTTATGTATGTATGTATGCATGATTATGTATGTACATAAGGGTACATGTGCGTGTTCACACAGAAAATTGATAGAATATTGAAATTGTGGCAACCTCATCCTTAAAAATCTATGGGATAATAAAGATGGATAGAACCCACCTCTTTGCCTGTGTTCATTTCTGAGTCTCCCCTTCCTGCCCAGTCTTCTGACCTACTAAAGCTTCTCTAGAAATCTGTGGTAAACTACAAAGGTGTTCCAGCATGGGTATGTTCTAAAAACTGTGGTGGTCTTTGTGGCTCATGGAAAGGTCCAGCCATTGTCATTTATGGGGCCCATTGGTATGCATGTTGTGTTGTCTTTCTGGGGTTCTAATGGTCAAAGGTATTTTAAAGACAAAAGCTATAAAATGGCACAGTGATCTGACCTGTCTTTCCTAAAGACCAGTGTGCTGCCTCTGACATCCTAACTTTAACTTTAGGACGTTAATTAGACTTTCATCTAATCATTCTCTCCTGAAGCTTTATTCCAGTAAATCTACTGTGGAACATCTTCCCTGAACAAATCCAACTAGCTCAAAACAGCAAATATGTTATATTTCCTACTGTTCCTCCTTTTGAAACAATTTTCTAATGTACTCTGAACATCTTCATTTATCTAGATTAAAGAGAACTTTCTTTTTCCATACTCATTTTCAAAATATAACAATATTTTTTACCAAGCATAAATTATATACTGCTTACTGTAAAAATGTAAATAATGGAGAATTATAGAAACTAGAAATGGAGGCTCTTGTGACTTTATCCCAAATAAGATGATTATTATGTATTGAAAATCAAAGTAACATTTGTTAAGTGCTCTGAACTAAGATAAGCTTTTGGACTCATTAGCAAGTGTATCTCTCATAATTCACAGTTCTGTGAGGTAAATACTATTATTTCTCAGTTTAGTATATGAGGGAACTGAGGGATATAAGGTTAAAGTGACCTGTACAATACCATATAGGTAGTCAGTGGCAAAGCCAGACCCTAATTGCTATATTAAACAAGATTAGGATTCATCACTGGGGATCCTATTCAAAACATTAAAGAAAGTAATCATAAAAGATGAACTGTACACATCATAATATTTTAACATAAGGTGTACATCATTTACGCATTAATTCCCTAAGCATTGATGTAACAACAAGGCCATTTCTGAAGTATGGCTACACCAGTTTGCTTTTGCCTTTTTAAAATAAACCATACCCATAATAGAATTTTCAGTTGTTGTAACTTTATAGCAGGTGGTAAAATCTTCAGAAGTTCTGTTTGTTTGTTTTTTAGCAATTAGTTTTCATAGAGGCAACTCTTTTTATTTTTGTATTTTACCAGTTTGTATAATTTTAAAAGAAACTAGGTGATTATAACAACAAATGTAAAACTGGCTTTAACCAGTTTGGGGACAAAAGACACTGATTCTTGGTAAGCAAACAGTAGATCTGGTGAGGCCAGTGATGCCTCCGGCTTACTGGGCTTACTGGCTCTAAGCCCTCAGCGACTGCCCTGGGCACCAGTCTGTACTTTTGCAGAGCAAAATATAGCCTGTTGATAAAGTCAAGTTCAGTTAAGAGAACTTGTTTACAATGGAATTATCAAGCATGCTGAGTGGCAACCCTGCAGAAGTTACTCAGGGAAAGGAATCTGTTCTTTTTTTCCATGCCCCATACTTCTAAGGGTGTGTGGGTGTGTATTTATCAAAGCCGATTTAGCTATTTCTTTCTTGTGGATTTTTTTTTTTTTTTGCATCTTTTGTATGAAGTTCGTATACCTTTCTATTATCAATTAATTGTGGTAATCATGTCCTCAAAACATGAACATTAACGAATACAGTGAATTCCCCAGGATGGACAGATTTTAAAGCCACTCTCCAGAGATTGGGCTGACAGTATGAAATTGAAACAGAACTGAATAAATGAATAGCATAAATCTAGGATTAAGAACTGCCTTTTTTTTCTTTCCTGAGAGAAAGCCCATTTTTTTAAAAAGATTTTATTTATTTATGTATTTGTCAGAGAGAGAGAGAGAGAGAGGGAGAGAGGGCGCGAGTCCACAAGCAGGCAGAGTGGCAGGCAGAGGCAGAGAGAGAAGCAGGCTCCCTGCTGAGCAGAGAGCCAGATTTGGGGCTCCATCCCAGAACCCTGGGATCATGACCTGAGCTGAAGGCAGAGGCTTTAACCCACTGAGCCACCCAGGCATCCCGAGAAAGCCCATCCTTATTAGCGTGGCCTATAAGGTCCTGTATGATCTGGTCCTGCCTCTCCATTTCGCCCAAACAGCCTGTCATGCTTGATTCTGCCATGCTGTTTCTGTAGTCAGTTTTTGTTCTTGTTTTTTCTAGGCATGTGCACCCTCACCTTTTCTTCCCCTGCTCCACTAAGCATATCCCTTCATATCCCTGCTTGTGCTCTCTCCTTTCTGATCCCCTCCTGGACTTAACTCCTGAAGCAGAGCTGAGGAGTTCCTTCACTCTGACCTCCCTGCCTGGCTCCCAGTGTACCTTGTATTTCTATTTTAGCACACATCATCCAGATGTGTGTAATTTGCTATTAAACTTTGGCTTGTGGTCCACTCTTCCTACAGTGTGAAATCCAGGAGGGCAGAGATGGGGTTTTATTCATCTCTTTTTCCTTAAGGTCTATCCCCATGCTTGGCAAATAATAATGCTTAACAAATATTTGCTGAAATGAGTGAACAGATAATCTGGGAGAAGAATGCTTTCTACTCAGTCTCCTACCTTGCTGAGACTGGAAGGCATAAATGTTCTCTGGCTGTGGCTGTGATGTGTTCCCCTGGCTGCAATGCTTGCCTTCTGCCCTGGGTAGGGGAGATTGAAGAAGGAAGCTTCTTGCAGGGGCCACCTTTGCAAATCTCTTTCTAGCCTTGAAACGGATCAAAGGCACAGCTCTGAGTTGCCTGCTCAAGTCTTTGTTAGTACTTTGCAGCTAGGATGGAGGGAAAGATTTCCTGTATATATTATCAGAGACTTTGATCTAACTTGGTTGATGTGGATGGTACCCTGTTCAGAGTACATTGCCAGTGAGACTATCATGTAATGCAGTAAGGGGTTGTCTGTGTGATAGCCAGGTGATGCTGAAAAAATGCATGGGATTATTACATTAGGAGTAGTGTATTCTTAGCAGGTACTGGTTTGCATGCATAATGTGATTCTTGGGGTGCCACAGCAGATAGTCTCTGTTAGAGTCAGGTAATTGCATTACCTTGCCACTTTCAGATTCATTAAGGGAGAGCCTGTGCTCTCCTCTTAAGTTTTTTGAATCCTGCTCATGTTCAGAACTATTTCTCTGCAGTCATGTTTCCATCAGGACTTGCATCTCATTGACCCTTCCTGACAGCTGGACCCTAAATACTTCTTAGTAAGATCTTAGGACTGCCCTGTGTGATTGCAGAATTGCTTGGCAAAGAGAAAAGCTCTTTGAGGACAGAGAGAGACTGTCTTTATATTTTCTAAAGTGAATTGGCCCACTACTGATGATTTTAGGTGATTTATGGATAACTGTTTACAAATATTTAATTGTACTCTGGTTATGTTAATGTGTGTTAAAAAAGTAAAACTGGCATATAAAACCTGTGATATCACAGGTTTGATGTTTAGGAGACTAGAGTAGGTATTGAAATAAAGTCAATTTAAAGAAAAACTTCAATTTGAAAGTAGCTAATAGAGTAGATCTTGAACGTTCTCATCACAAGAAGAAAAATGTATAGCTCTGTGTGGTGATGGATGTCAACTGGACTTCCTGTCGTGATCATTTTGCAATGTATACAAATATCAAATTTTTACATGGTGTACCTGTAACTAATGTAATGTTACATCATTTATACCTCAATAAAAAAAGGGAAAAAATAATGAAGGAAAATGTAAGAAAATAGTATTAAAATTATTTGAGAATATTCCAATAACCAAATTGTGGAAATACTGTGATACAGTAAAATTCCCGATACGCAGTAGGTGCTTAGTAGATATTTATGGGATGAATGAGTAATACAAATAATAATAGTAGCTAAAATTTATTTTAAAAGTTAAAATGGGGTTTTTATTTCCAGCTCCACCTGGGTTCCCTGAGGTGGTAAAAATATGCCAACACGTTAAAGGTTAGCTCAATTAGCTCTGTGGTGATGAGTGTGCTGCCAAGCTGGTGCCTTGGTAAATTATGTCAGAGCTTGCCTGGTTGCACAGCACACATGCTGTGAAGTCTTAGAGGTCCCTGGACAAGCCTTCTAGTCTCTGCTTCTACCCTTACCCCTAGAACTCCTCTTCAGTGTCACCGCCAGTGTTGTGAGAACATTATGTCACATTTCAAGCTGAGATTTCCAGGGAGCTCTTCATATACTGACCCAAACAGTATTTTATCTCCAACAGCTTTTATGGCAGTGATGACACTGCTTTGGACAGCTGTGCTGCTTAACTCAAAAAGAGGCTCTGATGGTCACCAAGCCATGAATATGAAAGGTGCATGTGAAGACTCAGAGTGAAATAAAAGAGACTTTCGAAATTACTATACTGTTTTTTTGGTTGGTGATTTTATGTATGAATGTGTAAATTAATAACTCATTTTGTCCATTTTACTCATGAGCAATTATACATTTAAATTGACCAAAAACTTCCCTCCCCACTTTTTGCTTTATATTTATAGTGTGTCTGTGCTGTGCCAGGCACAATGATCTATTAGCAAGGGCAGTAAGAATGGGCTAAATATTGATTAAGTCTCACAATCTAATAAATAAAACCTGGTTACATTCTTGAAAGCCATTCTCAGATCTTTGGAAAATCTCAGGATACCACTAGCTTCTAATTTACCACAATTGTAATCTTTTTAAATTTTAAGACTTTGTGCTTTCTCTATAAGTAATCCAGACTCTGTGAAATTAGAGAACTAAAGGGGAAGAGGCATTTGGAAGAATACATTACAGAGTTTTCTTAGTTTCATTAAAATTATAAATTGTTCCTCACATTTATGATTTCTTCTGTGTGACTCATTTACTACTTATGATAGGACATGAGTGTTAAGGTTTGGAATAATTTCAGAACTGAGTGACATTTCTTAAAAGCCGAAAATGGTTATTTTTCTCTTCTTTTGCTTTTTACTTTTTTTCATGCTTGTTTTAGGGAAGAGAGGGGTCAGACCATAAGTAGATAACGGGGTTCATAGGCCTCTCATATATGAAGGAAATGCCAACTTCTGACAAAAATTTCTCTGGTATGTCTGGGAAAGCCAGTGATCACATCCTTGATCATTAAGACTAGAGGTACCTTTGAAAATCTTCTTTCTCCTCAAAATGTGGCTCATGGATCTCACAGACTTCAGAATCACCTGGGGGTAAAAAAATACACATGCCTGGTTTCTAGTGTATACCATCTGAATTACTGTTTCCAAGGGAGACCAGGGAATATAGATTTTTCAGAAGCTGCCTCAGTAATTCTTAAGGACACTAGTTTAGTAATCACTTTATTCTAGTTTCTTCGTAGTACATAGAGATTGAGGCATAATGCAGTGAAGTGACTTATCAATGGTAAAGTAGGCAGTAAATAACAAATCACCCTGCTTGGCTATTCAAAACCACCTAGGTGAGCTGCAATTTTTAATTCATTTGACATGCATCTTTCTGCCTCAGCTGTGTAGTTATGTAACTTAATTACTTCTTAGTTTGATTTGATGGCTTTATTCTATTAGATAAGATGTGTTAATTACTGTGATGGCAATATGTGGTAATAATGGCTCAGTGTCACATTAATAATTTCAAGATCATGAATAATATGCAACACCTCGGTGTCTGAGCCATTATTAATTTGTTTCACCAGCGCTGAAGTGTTTAAAATTCAGTTTCAAGCATGTATTCTCAGAGGAAAAAAGAATAATACATGTATTGAAAAACCTTTCCTTTATTCTGCTATTAACTCTGTCCTTGCTACACAATTTGCTGTATATTGTACCTAATTAGTGAGGTACAAATACAGTTTCATTTTATTTTTAAAAAATACAAGTAAATCAAAACAGTCTTTGGTGATAAAGGAGAAACAATAGAGGCAATATAAATCTTGTGCAGTTTTATCACTTATAATGAATCTCAAGGGAGGAGAATAATTCTACAAGTAGAATTTTTTATTAGCTTGGGACGCCTGGGTGGCTCAGTTGGTTAAGCGGCTACCTTTGGCTCAGGTCATGATCCCACATCGGGCTCCTTGCTCAGCAGGGAGCCTGCTTCTCCCTCTCTTTCTGCCTCTCTTTCTGCCACTCTGTCTGCCTGTGCTCACTCTCTCTGACAAATAAATAAATAAAATCTTTAAAAAAAAAGAATTTTTTATTAGCTTGAGTTTTTGAGTAGACTTAAAGTCATGTTTCTACATCTAAAAAAAAAAAAAAAAGGTCCTGCCTCTCACTTCCATGATGATTAAGCAGTTGATTCCTAGGCAGATGAGAGGGCTACTAAACAGTTCTATCTGCCTGCCCAGCATCTATTTCCTTCTTTTTATAGTAGCACCCTGATACAGAATAACCATTTCCTTTAGTCTGTGTGGGAATAGCCTTCAACATTCATTGTTGGACACTCAAACAAGGACTGACCAATCAGCATATTCCATCTTCCTAGGAATTGTTATTGGCTTAAGGAGGCCTGTAACATAAGTTGGTACAATCAGAGCTAAACCTTACCTTTTCAGAGGGGCGCCTGGGTGGCTCGGTGGTTAAAGCCTCTGCCTTTGGCTGCTCAGCAGGGAGCCTGCTTCCTCCTCTCTCTCTGCCTGCCTCTCTGCCTACTTGTGATCTCTCTGTCAAATAAATAAAGTCTTAAAAAAAAAGATATACAGAGAACATGAGACATAAACTGGGGAAACTAACATTCATCTTGCCATCATGAAAGGGAAGTCTACCATGATACAATAAAAAGGGTGGAGGGAGGCCTGAGACCATTCCTGATGACAACTTAAGTCCCCAAATCCAACCAAGTCTTAAATCATGTACTGTTGTTTTTAATGGTATACAATCAAAATATTCTTCTTTTTTTCTTTCTCTGTACTTCTGTATTTTTCTGTGATTGAGTTTCTAACACTTGTAGCAACAAGAAGACATTAAAGATTTAAAAAAAGAAGTGTTTTTTTTTTTTTTTTTTAACTCATTAGTTTCCAAGAATGGCAATAGCTTTGTGCTAGGCCCTGTTTCTTGCATGGATACTCCTGAGTTTCCATTGTTACCAGTGGAACAGATTAGTTGGCCTGGATTAGAGGTAGGGTGACCATATAATTTTTATCCAAATCAGAACACTTATTCTTTTATGGAGAATGTTGAATCTATATAACAAATAAACAGAATAATAAACTCCTATGAACCTATTACCAGTCTTCAGCACCATCAATCCATTGGCCAGTCTTGGCTCATTCATATCCCTTAAACTCCATCATCATTTCATTTCATCATCATTTCATTAGACATCATCATTTCATTAGATGAAATTTCAACAAGGAAAGAGAGGTAATATTATGATGTGGTAGTAGGTATAAATTTAAACTATCCCAGAAAGATTGAGATTGATAGGGAATAGATTGAAAATAAATGGATTAGAGTCTGTAACTTTAGTACCTCTAATCAACCAAGATTAGGAGGTATGAGCTTAGGGAGAGTGCTAAAAAGCCTTGGGACCTTTTCCTTTTCTATCAGATTTTTTTGATTATATATATGTTTTACTGAATACCATCTTAGTCTGTGTCCTCCAAGAAACAGACACCAGAACAGGATAAAATGTGTATGAATTTCATTAGGGAAACAAGCCCCATGAGAGAAAATGGGAAGGGAGTCAGAAAAGGCTGGGAGTATAATTGGGCTGTGATGCAAAGCTGACCCCAAGGTAAGGAAAGAAGAAGGTAGATTGGGTAGAAGTGTCCTGTTGTAGATTTTTGAAGGCTGTCCACTGTTGTCAAGCCAAAGTCAGGTGTGAGAGAAATCACATGTTTCCTAGGAATTGTCCAGTTCTAGTATGCCTGCTGTACTCAGTCCTGGGCTGGGAGCAGCCCCTGAAAAGTGTACTTGAGGTACATAAACACAGTATTAGACTGTTTTGGCTGCCCTAACAAATTACCATAGACTGGGTGACTCATAAACAACACAAATTTATTCCTTATAATTTGGGGGATTAATAAATCCAGGATCAAGGCAGATTTGGTTTCTGGTGAGAGCCCGCTTTCTGCTCCATAGCTTACTGTCTTCTTGCTCAGTCCTCACATGGTGGAAGGGATGAGGGAGCTCCCTCAGGTCTCCTTTATAAGGGCCCTAATCCCATTTGTGAGTGCTCTGCTCTCATGACCTTATTACCTCTTAAAGGCCTCACTTTCATATACCATCATAATGGGGGGTACTCAGACATTGAGTCTATAGCACGCAGACAGTGATGGATTTCAGAATGTGGCAACTGAGATCCTTGGTCAGTTTTTTCCCCTGTAGCTGGCCCATTTGTACGGCCACCACACATACTAGATCTTTCTTCTAAATACTATCACTATAATGTAGCGTAGTGATTAAAGCATGGACTTGGATCAGAACAGCCCTATTAAAACCTCAGCTTATTAATTAGTAGCTATATGAATGTGGGCAAATCACTTAAGTTCATAGTGCCTTGTATATGAAATGGAAATAACATATCGTGGCCTTCATGTAAACATCAAGTGGGATAAACTGTACACAGTGCTAAGCAGAGTACATGGCCTGTAGTAAGTGCCCAGCACTTGTTAGGGATGATGATAATAGTAACAAACATGAGGACTTTATGAATAAGCCTATTAGGGGCCTTTAGCCATAGGTCCTATTTTTAGAGGCTACAGTTGAACAAATGATCTGAAATGACTAATTTTATATCACTCAGGATATTTGGTCCAGTCTTTCAAGTCTGTCTCAGTTTCTTTTCTTACGTCAAAGGCATCATTCTCTGTCCTGTTCCTGAGCCTTTGTACTCAGTACTCCTGCTCTCTGGATTTCTTTTCCCACGTCTCTCCTCATCTCATTGCTTTGTACTCATCTTTCTGGTTTCAATTTAAGAATAACTTAATCAGGTAAGACTTCACTGACCCCATAGTCTAGTAAATCTTCTTTAATATAGCATCTAAGAATTGTGCTTATAAAATTGCATTCCTTTTATAGCTAGGGCTTCTGTTAGTGTGCAGTTATGCATTTATTCATATGAATATTTAATCAGTGATTGTCTTTCCTACGTGAGAGCAAGGATCATGTCTGATTTTGCTTGCAATTTAAATACAGTGCCTAGCACAAAGCTAGCTTAGAACACACTCAAACATTTGTTAACTAAGAGAATAAAATATATCTGCTCCTAAGAGTATGAGTCCTTGTCAGTTTATTCTTTGTAGCCTATTCATAGGAAGCTGACCCATAAAACTAGATTGGCAATACATTAATGTAAAGAAGAGGAGGTAGCAAACTAGCTCTCTGGGCAAAGCATTCCATTTCCTAAATTAATTTGATTTACTTTAATTTTGTTATTCAAAGATGTGTACTCATTTTGGTAAGAACACTTAATATGAGTTTTATCCTCTTAACAAATGTGTAAGTGCACAGTACAGTTAACAGTACTGTTACACAGTACAGTGTAACTATAGATACAGTGTTGTACAGCAGATCTCTAGAACTTGTTCATCCTGCATAAGTGAAATTTTATACCTATTGAACAGCTCCTCCCCATTTTTCCTGGCTCCCAGACCCTGGCAACTACCATTCTAGTCTTTATTTCTATGAATTTGACTTATTTTATTTTTTTATTAACACATAATGTATTATTTGTTTCAGGGGTACACGTCTGTGAATCATCAGTCTTACACAATTCACAGCACTCACCATAGCGTATACTGTTTGCATTGTCCACCGCTGAGCTACCCTCTCTCTCCCCCACCCAACCCCCTCCAGCAACCTCAGTTTGTCTCCTGAGATTAAGAGTCTCTTATGGTTTGTTTCCCTCCCCGGTCCTATCTTGTTTCATTTTTCCCTCCCTGCCCCCCAGAATCCCTGTCCTGCCTCTCAAATTCCTCATAGCAGAGAGATCATATGATAATGGTCTTTCTCTGAATGACTTATTTCACTTAGCATAATACCCTCTAGTTCCATCCATGTTGTTGCAAATGGCAAGATTTCAAGGTTTTTTGATGACTGCATAGTATTCCATTGTGTGTGTGTGTGTATTATATATATATATATATATAATATACCACATCTTTATCCATTCATCTATTGATGGACATCTAGGCTCTTTCCATAGTTTGGCTGTTGTGGACATTGCGGCTATAAACATTCAGGTGCATGTGCCCCTTCAGATCACTACATTTGTATCTTTAGGGTAAACACCCAGTAGTATGACTGGGTCATAGGGTAGCTCTATTTTCAACTTTTTGAGGAACCTACATACTCTTTTACAGAGTGTCTGCACCACCTTGCGTTCCCACCAACACTGTAGGAGGATTCCCCTTTCTCTGCATCCTCGCTAACACCTGTCGTTTCCTGACTGGTTAATTTTAGCTATTCTGACTAGTGTGAGGTGGTATCTCACTGTGGTTTTGATTTCTATTTCCCTGATGCCGAGTGATGGTGAGCACATTTTCATGTGTCTGTTGGCTATTTGGATGTCTTCTTTGCAGAAATATCTGTTCATGCCTTCTACCCATTTCTTGATTGGATTATTTGTTCTTTGGGTGTTGAGTTTGTTAAGTTCTTTATAGATTTTTGGATACTAGCCCTTTATCTGATGTCATTTGTAAATCTCTTTACCCATTCTGTCAGTTGTCTTTTGGTTTTGTTGACTGTTTCCTTTGCTGTGCAAAAGCTTTTGATCTAGGGATGCCTGGGTGGCTCTGTTGGTTAAGCCGCTGCCTTTGGCTCGGGTCATGATCCCAGAGTCCTGGGATCAAGTTCCGCATCGGGCTCCTTGCTCAGCGGGGAGCCTGCTTCTCTCTCCTCCTCTGCCTGCCACTCTGCCTACTTGTGTGTGCACTCTCTCTCTCTGACAAATAAATAAATATATAAATAAATAAAATCTTAAAAAAAAAAAAGCTTTTGATCTTGATGAAGTCCCATTAGTTCATTTTTGTCATAGCTTTCCTTGCCTTTGGTGATGTTTCTAGAAGAAGTTGCTGCGGCTGAGGCCAAAGAGATGCTGCTTGTGTTCTCCTCAAGGATTTTGATGGATTCCTGTTTCACAATGAGGTCTTTCATCCATTTTGAGTCTATTTGTGTGTGTGCTGTAAGGAAATGGTCCAGTTTCATTCTTCTGCATGTGGCTGGAATTTGACTATTTTAGATACATAAGTGGAATCATGTGGTATTTGTCCTTCTGTAACTGGTTTATTTTACTTAGCGGGTGAAATAAGTGATGCTCATTCGTCCATGATGCTGCATATGGCAGGATTTCCTTATTTTTTATGGCTAAGTAATATTCCATTGTGTGTATGTACGTTTTCTTTATCCATTTACCCACTAATGGAAATTTAGGTTGTTTATATATCTTGGCTATTGTGAATAATGTTGCAGTAACATGAGAATACAAATATCTCTTTGAGGTTCTCATATCAGTTCTTTTGGAGATAATGTCAGAAATGGGATTCCTGGATCATATGGTAGATCTTTTTTTTAATTTCCTGAGTACTCTCCCTACTATTTTCCATAGTAGTAGCACCATTTTATGTTATCACTAATAATACACCAGCTTTCTACTCCACCTTCTCACCAACATTTGTTATCTTACAGTTTTTTGGTAATTAGTCATCCAAACAGGTATGAGGTGGTATCTCATTGTGATTTTGATTTGCATTTCTGTAATGATTAATGATGTTGAGCATCTTTTCATATACCTGTCAGCTATTTGTATGTCATCTTTGGAGAAATGTCTATTTAATTCCTTTGCCCATTAAAAAAAGCAAAATATCTGTTTTGTGGTTTTGTTTTTTGCTACCAAGTTGTAGGATTTCCTTATATATTTTGAATATTAATCCTTTATCAAATATGCGGTTTCATATATTCTCCTGCATTCTATAGTTTAGCTTTTCGTAGTGTTTTTTTTTTGTTTACACAAGTTTTTTTAGTTTGATGTAGTTCCATTTGTCCATTTTTGCTTTTATTGCCTGTGCTTTCAGTGTCATATCCAAGAAATCATTGCCAAGACAAAAGTTGTGAAGCTTTCCCCCTGTGTTTTCTTCTAGAAGTTTCACAGTTTCAGGTCTTGTAGTCTTTAATACAATTAAGCTGATTTTGGTGTATGGTGCAAGATAAGGTTATGGTTTCATTCTTTCACATGTGAATATTCAGTTTTCCCGACATTATTATTTGTAGAAAACCTTAAAGACTCCACAAAAAATGTTAGAATTGGCAAATTTGCAAGATGCAAAAGCTGACTTACAGAAATCAGTTGTGTTTCTGCTTGCTAACACTGAAGAAGGAAATGAAAAAAGAAATCCCATTTCAATAGCATCAAAAAGAATATAATACTTAGGAATACATTTAACAAAAAGGTGAAAGACTTGTACACTGGACATTTTAAAACATTGATGAAAGAAATCAAAGAAACCAAATAAGTGAAAAGACATCCCATGTTTATGGATTGATAGACTTAGTATTGTTCAACATTTCTATACTACCCAAAACAATCTATAAATCATGGCAATGTCTGTCAAAACCTAATGGCATTATTTACAGAAATGGGCAAAACAGTCCTAAAATTCATATGAAACCACAAAAGACCCCAAATAGCCAGAACAATCTTGAGCAAGAACAAAGCTGCAGTCATCATACTTTCTCATTTCAAAAGGTTACAAAGCTAATGTTAATTAATTAATTAGTATGGTGCTGGCCTAAGAACAAACTTACAGACCAATGGAACAGAATAGAAAGCCCAGAAGCAGACCCATAAATATATAATTTGTTGATCCTGAACAAGGATGCCTAGAATACACAGTCAGGAAAGTATAATGTCTTTAATGAATGGTGTAGGGACAATTGAATATACATGCAAAAGGATGAAATGGGTATTTCTACCATCCACAAAACCCAACTCAAGTGAATTAAATGCTTAAGATCTGTAGCTATAAAACTTCTAAAAGAAAACATAGGGGAAAAGTTTCATGACTTTGATCTTGGCCATGATTTCTTGGATAGAACACTAAAAGCATAAGCAACAAAAACAAAAATATACCAGTAGGACTCCATGACCTATTTTAGCCTGACTCAGAACAGTCTTGTGAGAGGATCTGTGAGGGCAGATAATAAGTTGGTGAGAGAAACGTTATTGTTAGATGGCAGTTAGGGATTCAAATTAGTCACATATTTTCTCTGTCCATGTTGTGAACTTTCCTTTCAGTGCTTCTCAAAATGTAACGTTTGAGAAGTATCTGGGTAGCTTGTTAAATATGAGTATCTCTAGACTTCTCTGCAAGGAGATTTAGACTTAGTAGGTTTATGGTAGGGCCCTTGAATGTGCATGTTTAAGAAATGGATTCCAGTGATCACTCAGATTTAGAAATCACTGTTCTTTATCCCACTGTTGATTCAGGACCATCGAGAATGACACAGCTATTGCCAGAACCTGATAACTTCTTTCTTTTCCACAATGGTGTCTCTCAAATATTTTGGACAACTCTGAAGAGTAAAGGTCTTCATGGCCCTCTGCTCCAGTCATTGCCATTCACCAGTGGGAGAAAGAATATAGTGAAAACAAGGTGTTTTTCTTTACCAAGCACATTGAGTGTGGAGTGGAATGGGTAGATTATGAACATAACATATGTTCTAGAATTAGGAGTGTGAGTGATTTATATTTGACCATTAATTAGCTTACTAATTAATTTGATTAAAAATCAAAGGTCCAGTCTCATCATTAAAATTTGTACCATTGTACCACAACAGTAAACAATAACCTGTGTTGATAATAAAAAGGATTAACAGATAGTACTTTTAATATAATTAAAATCAGGAATAATGTCAGCTAAAATCATGACCAACTCAGTCAACACTGATGTACTCTCCCAATAAGATCATAAATTCTACAAATGCAGAGACAATGCCATTCTTATTTACAATTGTATCACCCATGGTTAACACCATCATTGGCACATACTAAGCACTGGGTAAATATTTTGGCACACTGACAGCTCAGTGTTCCACTTTAAAAGTATGGAACTTGCAGCTGTCTGTAGGTATGTGTGCAGAAGAGGAACTTGGCAATTTGCAACCCAATTTGTAACCTTCAGCCCATACTAATAGTGAGTTCATTTTGTTTATAAATACCATATTTTATTAATTCCTAATTATTTCCCAAAGTAGATTATTAGTAGGTCATCTTTATATAACTAAAGGTGTAAAACTAAAACTAATGTATGTATGTTTGTACATATGTATGTATCTATGTAAAACTAAAACTAATTAGAAGAGTGTGTCATTTCCTCATGAACTGAAGAAAGGATTGGCATCTTTGGAGTACTTTGAGCTTGATTCTGGGTTTTTACTTTGAGAACCATTGCTCTACGCTATGTGACAGTGGTAAACTAAGTTTCACCCATAAAACTTGATTATCACTGTGCTGAACAAGAACCTTTTTATTGGTTCTTTTATTTTCAGGTTCTGTATTGGGCAAAACAGCTATGTTTGTTGGAATCTTATAATTCTTCATTGTTTACTAAGCCTCTATACATTTACTTTTTTCTTTGAGCTTTGTATAACTGCCATTTATGTCTAAATCTTTTTTTTAAGTAACTGAAAGTCCCTTTTTTGATATTTAATGTTCCCAGATGACCACTGCTGACAGAACCTCAGCATATCTGCATTACGCCTAATTATTTTCTGTTATAATACTTAATTTTCTCCTCAATTCTGTTATAATACTTAATTTTATCCTCAATCTTCTTCTCATCATGAATGGAGTTAAGAGAGATAAGAATTGTCATATTTAGTTGTGAAACTTGGTTCAAAGCTTTAAGTAACCAGGGATTTTTTCCTTTACCTACAGCATAGTGCTCTAGTCTCTCCTATACGTGGTGAAAGATATTGTAGTAGTTGTACCTGTACCTTCTAGTTAGGGCTGCTTCACTAATGGTTTATTTTTTAAAATTTTTTTTCACTGATGGTTTATAATTATGTCTTCATGTAGTATATTATTTAGGGCCTCACTGCTGTTAAAATGAAAGTGGCTGTGTTTGGGGATTCAGAATAGTAGCTTAGAGCTTTAATTTGCTTCTCTGCATTAGTGACAAACAAGTTCTAGTGACTTTTGTTCTTCACCTGCTTCCAAAGTCAGCTTTTTCCCATGAGTTGAAATTTGGAAATGCTTTATGGAGAAATGGTTCAGAAGGCAATACTGTATTCTATCTCACTTGACCCACTCCCATCTCTTACATTTGTCGCACTGGAATTAAAGGGTCCCAGACCCCCAACTGGTATTTTTTGATCAGTCTGAGAGTCAATGTGCATGTTTAATTTCTACTATGAAGCAATCTGATAATTGCATTTTCCAGCAGCGCCAGTCAAATGGACTTTTTAAAAAAATTTATTTATTTGTCAGAGAGAGAGGGAGAGAGAGAGAGCGAGCACAGGCAGACAGAGTGGCAGGCAGAGGCAGAGGGAGAAGCAGGCTCCCCGCCAAGCGAGGAGCCCGATGTGGGACTCGATCCTAGGACGCTGGGATCATGACCTCAGCCGAAGTCAGCCGCTTAACCAACTGAGCCACCCAGGCGTCCCTCAAATGGACTTTTAAAGCACTCACCAAAAAGATAGTCTTTATGTGCTGTCCTTGGGTGCAAATGCAGTATTTTATAGAGCAGATCTCTTCACTTTGATTACTTGGATGAAAAATGATTAGTGATTTACACTAGACAGACACATGCACGCATGCACACATGGTTCTCTCCCCTCCCCCCCGTCACCCCACTACAGTAGTCCATACCACCATTCTCTTTTGCCAAGACTTCTGTGATTGACTTCCCTAGCCTCTTTGGCTGCAAGCAAACCTCCCTCTGTCTAGTATAAGATCTAGATCCTACAGTGACTGCTCTTAGCCTTCAGGATACCATCAGACCTTCAGCAGCATTCAAAGACCTTCATCCTCTGTATTTATTTCCATCTGTTCATGCTCCCTCCCCACTTCCCTCCTACTCCCTTCTCAGATTCCAAACTAAAGCCACACTGAATTCCATATGATGTGTTCTCCCATTTCTGGGCCTTTGAATAAACTCATCTGTTTAACTGGAATACTTCTTTCTTTCCTCATTCTCTTTTGCCTTTTGAGTATTGCTATTCTTCAGATTTCAGCATGGATGTGACTGCCTTTAGGAAGCATTCTCTGGCAACACATCCTGAAGAAGCACTTTGCCTGGGAGGTTCCAGAGCACTGAATACCTTCCCCATTAAAGCTTTTGCCATGCTGTGTCATAACTGCCTCTTGACTTGCTTGTTTCCCTTCTCCCCTTGCCTGTGCGGGCCTTGAATTTAGGAACTGTGACTTGTTCATTGCCAAACCTCTATTGCTAGAATAATGTTTGACACACGGTAGGCATTCAATAAATTTTTGTTCAACAAATAAAATAATTCATGTAAAGACTTTGCAACCTATGAATGACTTTATGTGTATTCCATTTCATTTTCATTAAGAAACCATAAGTGACTCTTAATCTCACAAAACAAACTGAGGGGTGATGGGGGGAGGGGGGTCGGGAAAGGGGGTGGAGTAATGGACATTGGGGAGGGTATGTGCTATGGTTAGTGCTGTGAAGTGTATAAACCTGGCGATTCACAGACATGTACCCCTGGGGATAAAAATACTTTATATGTTTATAAAAAATAATAAAAAATTTAAAAAAAGAAAGCTACAAGAAAGTGTTTAATAGTTAATGATAATAAGATACTCAATAAAAATTGTTTTTAATATTGTTATTTTAATGATGTGGTAAAATATCCTGTTCTTTCATAGAATTAAGGCCATTCATAAAGGCAACTGTATTTTATAAAATGTTTTGCAGTTTTTAAAAGGAAGACACCAAATGGTGCAAATATGTGACTGTTTTTTTCCCATTGGTTACCATGGGATACCTCCCTTCAAAAACATTCTCTTTAAGATAGATGCTCATATCTATGACAATAAGGTCCATGAAGTAAATTGAATTTGAGCAAGTAACAGTAAATATAGAATATCAGTGTGATTAGAGATGATGGATATCAGAGCCAGCTAGGAGAAAAATAGAAAATAATTATCTGATAGAGGAACAAACACATCTATCTATACTGTAATTTTTAAAATGTTTATAGCCTTTGCTATCAAGTGTACTACTTTGTGATGAGTTAAAATATTTTGCCATCCAGTTTATCAAACTCCACTCAATATATGCAACTCAAGTATTAAAATTGAAATGGAACCACTTGTGTCACAGATCATATTGACCTTATAACATATCATGCCTCCTAATTTCAGTACCTCCCACTATTCTCTTCTTGATTGTAGATGACAGGAAAGAGATTCTTATGGATGCTTCTCAGCCTGACTTTCATCTGGTTTGAAAATCAGTTCAAATTCACTCAAAGAAAGGAAAAAAAATACCCAGCTCTCTTTATCTGCCTCCTGGGCTTTAATAAAATATATATTTTTTAAAAATTTTGAATTCAGTAATAATAGATTCTACAAAACAAGTAAGTTTTGTTTACGTTTCCAAGAAGAATGTTATAGCCAATCTTTGACAGTTTTGAAGTGCTTAGGATATCATTAAATTCAATATTGTTAGGAGTTCTGAGGGAGTTGAAGAGGTTTGAGGAAAACTGAGCATAATAAAATGAGGGAATTAAACTATCTGTTTTTAATTTATTTATGGAAGCAGATGTTTTAGAACCAGAAACAATGATGACAGTTTTGGCAGTGGTGGGGATTTTGCCTCTAGGTCCAGTGTGATAGTGTTTCCTCAGACAGAAATGTACAGTTATTTCTTAGTCTGCATGACATTGGTGACCTGCAGCTAAGAACTCGTGTTCTAGTGATTTATGGAATTTGGAAGCTGTTTGTTTCCAATTGGAACCTTGCTATGAGTAACATACTATTTGCTTAGAAAGTTCAGGATTTACCCCAAAATAGTTCTTCTAGAATATGTTTGTGCCTTTCTGCCTGCTCTTCCAAATATAAGGCTGGTTCTCTTTTCAACTGAAACCTTTTTTTTTTTAAATTTTTTATAAACATATAAAGTATTTTTATCCCCAGGGGTACATGTCTGTGAATCGCCAGGTTTACACACTTCACAGCACTAACCATAGCACATACCCTCCCCAATGTCCATTACCCCAGCCCTTTTTCCCTCCCCCCCCTCCCCCCAGCACCATAGCTTTGTTGGACTTTCCTGTCTCTTTTCCATTAGAATTCAAGAATTCTTCCATGTTTCCATGGCATCCACTGAAGATCTATGTCCACCTGCCACATTGTAGTTTTAAATAATTAATTGTATTTAGTGTTTTTATATCCTTACCTTATTCCCTCTTTCTACAAATAATCACTGTTAAGAGTTTCTTGAGTTTTTTCCATAAAACAGAAATTTTGCATATAGCTGATACACATGTAACTAAATGTAAAGATGGATTTTTAAAAATCACACAAAAATATATTTCAGGCAATCTTTTTCACTGTTGTTTATTTACTATATTTTGGATATATTTCTATTAACATATATAGGCCTGCAGATTGTTTTTACAGCTGCCTACTAATTCTTTTATGGATGTTATATAATTTATAATTGCACAGGCTCCCAATTAGAAATATTTTGATTGTTTGCAACTTTCTGTTTTTAGAAACACTGCAGTGAAGAATCATGCCTTGTGGACTTCTGTGAATATTTCTTTAGGAAACATCTCATACAGTGAGATTTCGGGGTCAGAGGGCATGTGCCTATTTAATATTGGTAGATTGACTCTACTATAAAGTTTGACCTCAGTGTCACACTATATCAGCATCACATTATGTATAAAAATTAGTTTACTTTTCTCTCTTGCCACCTAGAAGGTGCAAAAATTACATGTAGGGGGCGCGTGGGTGGCTCAGTGGGTTAAGCCGCTGCCTTTGGCTCAGGTCATGATCTCAGGGTCCTGGGATCGAGTCCCGTATCGGGCTCTCTGCTCAGCAGGGAGCCTGCTTCCCCCTCTCTCTCTGCCTGCCTCTCTGTCTACTATGATCTCTCTCTGTCAAATAAATAAATAAAAATCTTTAAAAAATTACATGTAGGATGGTACATTTTATCTCTTGTTCCCTGAAGCACCTAGTGCAGCCTTAACAAATTATTAGTAGAATGAAGAAATGATGGATGCAAAGTTCTGCTCATATTTTAGCTCGTATTAACACAGCAGAGTTATGTCAGAAGTAATATTAAAGTCACATGTTAGTGCAGCACTCAGGTAAGGATAATTCATGGAAAAATGTGAATGTGGTTGTGAACTTACTGGACAATTACAAGCCATCTCCTCATTAATCTTATTTTGAGGGCCAGGAAGAGGGAGAAAGGATGATTCCAGATACAGTCTATATGTCTTTTCTTTCAGAGTGGACCATCCTCTGGGATAGCAGATGTGCTTCTGGGTGATTGTGTGTGGGTGGGAACAGGAAGGGAGGAGTGAATATGCTCTTCTTTCTCCTAAGCAGAGAGTATGTACTGCCAGACAAAGTGCTGGAACATCAGTTTCCTGCTGTCATTTCTCCCATGTATTACATCATGCCCATGAAAACTGTTTATGGATCCTAAGGGCCTAACAGACTCTAAACTCTCCTATGTGACCATCAAGGCCATCCATCATTTGGTCTAAGGTGTGTGTCCTGCTACTCCCAGCTACTCCCCTCTCCTCCTGATAGCTGGAGACCTACCGTGGACTTTGCCAGGGTCTTTTCTGGGATCATTCTGTCCTGTTCATTGTAAAAAGAGTTTACCTCTTTCTGAGTCTTATGGCTATAAGAGCCTTTGCTACTGCCCTCTGCCCTTTTTTTTAACCAGCATCTGATTTCTTGTCTGATTCATTGACGCCAATTGTTCTTAGTTCATAATGTCTGTCACAGTGACATTTAATCTGCACCCAGTTTTTTAGTGAGTGATCTGTTAATATGCCACCCATCTGTATTCTAGCCTGGACACTCAGAACAGTTTTTAGAAAACTTCCAGTGCTTCCAAAGCACATTTATTTGAAATATTGTGTATATCCCCCAGAGCTGACACCCTGGGGGAGACAAGGTGAATCTTAGAGGTATTTACCTTCTCCTCCCTCTTCACCAGGCTGATACCTATTTAGCTTATCAGTTCTGACTGGCTCAGTACAGGTTTAATGAATGTCTTAGATTACCCAGTGACTTTGAATTTTAATTTTTATTAGCTTGGTTCACTCAAAGAGCACCTCTGTGCCACCGTAATCTTTAGGATACCTCCTTTCTGCAGGCTGATAGGATTTATGGCCCAAGGGTTGGAAAAGCATAAAGATGAGATGGTCCTCCTGAGAGGTTTGTCTCTTCAGGTTAGTGTTAATGCAGAAGTCGGATTTACCCACTAGATCCCAGGACCATAAAAAGTAAATCCACAGCAGAGTGCTAAAAGATGACTCTTGTTCAGAGCCATTGCAGCATCTAAAACTGACACTGCAATCAATGAAAACATTTTATTGGCCCTCTTGGGTTTTACTACAGAAAATCGCAAAGCTCTGCTATGCACCAAAACAGCAACAGATTTTGTTGGTGGCCTTGAATCAATCTGTTAGATATACTTGAAGGAATGTGGATATTAGTGAAGTTGGATAGGAATTTTCAGGTGGTGCCAAGAAATAAGCTTCTACAAATAAATGATCAGTCAAATAAATAAACATACAGACATAAGTATTTGCATAGGTCTCACAAATTTGTAAAATATTTTTGTGTGCATCGTATGTTCAATCCACCAACCCTAGGAAGGGGTAGGTGTAATTTATAGTTATTCCATTTTGGGATGAGGGCATTTGTAGTTCAGAGAAGCTGAGTGGTGTGAGGTTGAGATTTTCATGCATGGCTTTACTGTCTCTGGTGTGTGTTACTGTTTATGGCTTCAAAAATTACCAGCAAAGCTATAATTGCTTCAAATCTAAATCAGCCAAGTCTGAAGAAGTAGGTTGAGCATCTGGAGTGAAAAATAAAGTCAATCATTTTAGATATTCAGTTTATTGGAATAGTGTGATGAATCTACATAGATAGTTCAATCTCTTTTTTTAAAAAAAGACATCGAGGGCTTTATTTACCTGGATTATAAAAATAATCTGATTCTTACAGGATTGTTCATATATGTCTTCATTTATTCATTTAAAATTTGCTGCATATTCTCTGTGTATTAGGCATTATGCTATAGTAGATACACAAGTGAATAACGTAATTTCTACTCTTAAGAACCATAACAATATTAGATAATATTTCCTGATGTTAGCTTATGATATGTGAAGTAAAGTGGGGATCACTTAAGATACATTATAATATTGAGGCACCTGGATGGCTCAGTTGGTTGAGCATCTGACTCTTGGTTTCAGTCAGGTCATGATCTCAGGATTGTGAGATTGAGCCCCGCATGGGGCTCCAACTCAGCAGGGAGTCTCTTTGAGATTTTCTTCCTGTGCCTCTGCCCCTCCCCCTGGTGTACATGCTTTCTCTCTTTCTTTAAGGTTTACATCCAAGATAAGCAGTAAGTGGTAGACCCAAGTTTAATTCAAAGGCTGGTATGATCCAGAAGCCCATACTTTTTTAGTCTCTCTATAACTTGACTTTCCAATGCTCTGTTCCCTGGCTCATGGTCTGAGTTAGACATCATAGGAACAAAAAACTTGGCAGTAAACTTAGGGATGTTTAATAACCAACGAATGAATGAAGTGGTGTAGGAACATAAAGGAAGGAAAACCATAGAGAACTAGCTTGAGTAGATGTACCTTAACTTGGGTATGAAAATAGCCAGAAAGTGTTGTAGGCAAAGAAAGAGAAAGGACATTCTAAGAAGAGAGGAGAACATGTGCAGAAGCATGGAGTTACATCTAAGGGTTTCTCCTTTGGGCTGCTTAGAAGAGTTTATGGAATCCTCAATGACTTCATGGTACTATTTCAGTTGCTTGAGGTGTTGTTGACTGATGCTGGCATGGTCCTGTCATTACTCTTTCTTTAAACTAGAATGAGCTCCTCAAACTTATGCAATAGTCAAACCCCATATAATAGCACCATCACTGGACTAGTTTCGGAATACACAACAAAATGGATTTTAGTGCAGATAAATGTCAATAAATTGGTCTTTAGCTGCCCTCTGCAATGTGGTGATTGCTACTTGAATATGCAAAGACTTCAAGTCTCCATTTAATTACACAGGTTACAGTAGCATAGGTTGAACAGCAGGGAGGATATAATTACCCAGGGGCAAGATGAATGAGAGTTATCCGCTGTCAAGCAATGTGTTACTGAGGATGTGATGTATCCTTAAAGGTGGTGGATAGCCTCTCCATTTCTCTTGAAGACTTTGAGGTCTCTTCATTAAAGGTACAATGTGACTGTCACTCATCAACATTGATATCATTAAGAGTCTGAGGTAATCCTAACAACATCCTAGGAGGACTTTTTCTTTTTAAGGAGCAGTAGGGAAGTCCCAGAGTTAACTAGAAATAGAAGAGCAATGGAATATGATTAACTATAAAAATGGGGGCACCTGGGTGGCTCAGTGGGTTGGAGCCTCTGCCTTCGGCTCAGGTCATGGTCCCGGGGTCCTGGGATCGAGCCCCGAGTCAGGCCTCTCTGCTCAGCGGGGAGCCTGCTTCCTCCTCTCTGCCTGTCTCTCTGCCTACTTGTGATCTCTCTGTCAAATAGATAAGTGGAGTCTTTGAAAAAACAAACAAACAAACAAACAAAACTATAAAAATGCTTTAGTGCAGTTGGATTCGACTTAATTTTCAAACTGAAAATTTCATTATTTTTAACTGCTACACAGGAAGCAAGAAAGCCCTGCTATGCCTTTTAGGGCTAAAGAATAATCCCTATACTCAGAGCATATGTAATTGTTCTGACTACTAAGACTCCAGAAGATGCCAGAAATTCTTTTTTTTTTTTTTTTAAGTAATCTTAATTATCATATCAAGTTCCTGGAAGACAAATTAACAGAAGTCAATGTAGCTGATTCTTGCTTCCCTATTTTCTAATTAGGCTTGAATAGTTTTTTAAAATTAATTAATTAAGATTTATTTATTTGTTAGAGAGTACAAGTAGGGGGAGTGGCAAGTAGAGGGAGACGGGAGAAGCAGGTTCCCCATTGACCGGGGAACCCGATGTGGGACTCAGTACCAGGACCCTGGGATTATGACCTGAGCCCAAGGCAGCTGCTTAACCTACTGAGCCACCCAGGCATCCCGATGCCAGAAATTCTTTTTTTTTTAAATTAACATATAATGTATTATTTGTTTCAAGGGTATAGGTCTGCCATTCATCAGTCTTACACAATTCACAGCACTCACCATAGCATATACCCTCCCCAATGTCCATCACCCAGCCACCCCACCCCTCCCACCCCCCATCCCTCCAGCAACCTTCACTTTGTTTCCTGAGATTAAGAGTCTCTTATGGTTTGCCTCTTTTTCTGGTTTCATCTTGTTTCACTTTTCCCCTCTCTTCCCCTATGATCCTCTGTTTTGTTTCTCAGATTCCTCATATCATGAGATCATATGGTAATTGTCTTTCTCTGATTGAGTTATTTCCCTTAGCATAATACTCTCTAGTTCTATCCATGTCGTTGCAAAGGCAAGAGTTCTTTTTTTTTTTTTGATGCTCCATTGTATTCAATTGCGTATATATATACCACATCTTCTTTATCCATTCATCTGTTGATGGACATCTAGGCTCTTTCCATAGTTTGGCTGTTGTGGACATTGCTGCTATAAACATTCAGGTGCATGTGCCCCTTCAGATCACTACATTTGTATCTTTAGGGTAAACACCCAGTAGTGCCATTGCTGGGTCGTAGGGTAGCTCTGTTTTCAACTTTTTGAGGAACCTCCAACTCCAATACCAGAAATTCTTATTTTTTTTCCCCCAATACCAGAAATTCTTAAAGGAAGCCATGTATATTAAAAAATGAAAGAGAGGGCATTTTGGTAGAAGTCAGCTGATTGAATACACAGGTTTATTCTTCCTTCTGATCTCTGAAGACCACTCCTGAAATTACGAAAGAGGAATAAAATGTCATAAAACTACAAGGTCAAAGAAAATGCTCTAGATGATGATACCAGATGAACAGTGTGAGCATCATTTTGTAAGTTAGAAAGTAGATGGTTAGGTGATGACAACTGATTTAAGTAGGGAAGAGGAAGCTGAACTTACACGAAGGGAAAGACAAAGGCAAGAAGAGGATGAGGCTGTGACCATGGCAAGTCCCCTGGAGCCTGGAGATCCTAGGCTCCTGAGGATATCTCAAGGGAAAGGTGTACAAACAGAGGTGTCCTCTGAAAGTCTGCATAAGGAACGGTTAGGCTACCCAAATAATCAAACACCTTGTACAGCTAGTAGCCCACCCTACCCTACCTGGTAGGAGCAGCAAGGGTTTTCTTCAGGTAACTAAACCAGGGAGGCTTTGGATTCCGAGACAGCAAACCCAGGAAGGGCAATGCTGAAATACTATGCTGAAAATAGGTAGTTAGGGCTAAAATCTACACATGGATTCAGAAGACCCTGAACTTCTGTCCTCTGCATATTTCCCTGAACTCTGAATAATTCAGCAAGAAACTGGAGGATTCTTCTCTAGGGAAACTAGATATGCCGGAGAAGGAGTGGTAGGGACGTTGGCTATACTAACACAACATTCCCCCCAAGATACAAGCAGATATCTAATTATGCTTCTGTAAAACCTGTCAATAAATATGTTTAAAAGTAATTACATTTTATACTTTAGGATTCCAGGATGAGGTTATTAATATTAGAACATTTCAATAATCTATTCCAGAGCATTGGAATCACTGGATGGTTGTGCAAAAGGAGTTCCTACTTAGGAGTTCCCCAGTCAAAAGCTCTTGAGAAATAATATTTGCTGTTATAAGGTGGCTTTTCTTCTGTCCC